>JAODAL010000084.1:0-152500 GCA_025379985.1 Phyllomedusa bahiana | reverse complement strand
ACTGCCCTGTAGTTATGACCTGCAGAAGAACAGTCAGACCAGGTAAAGGTGGTGCCTGAGCCAGACTTGTGGTATTGGCTCTACACTGCCCTGTATGTATGACCTGAAAAAGAACAACCAGTCCAGGCTAAAGGAGGTGTCTGAGCCAGACTTGTAGAATAGGCTCTACACTGCCCTGTATGTATGACCTGCAGAAGAACAGCCAGACCAGGTAAAGGTGGTGCCTGAGCCAGACTTGTGGTATTGGCTCTACACTGCCCTCTATGTATGTCCTGCAGAGGTAACGCTAGACCAGGGTAAAGGTGGTGCCTGAGCCAGACTTGTGGTATTGGCTCTACACTGCCCTGTATGTATAACCTGCAGAAGAACAGCCAGACCAGGGTAAAGGTGGTGCCTGAGCCAGACTTGTGGTATTGGCTCTACACTGCCCTGTATGTATAACCTGCAGAAGAACATACATTCTGGCACATTCTACACTGCCTTAAAGTGAGTCCGAACCGGCCTGTGTGCGCCAACGTTCATACATGTTGTCCCATGTGTTGTCCAGCACTAGAAGAAGGGAAACCAATGGTTAGATACCAAACCTTGGAATGCCCATTTTAGAGTCTGTGCTAATGAGAGCAATATGTGTACTAATGTTTGTGAGTGCAGACGATCTACAAATCAGTCTCTGTCTTGCTCACATTTGAATAATTATATATATGTTGCTCGGCACACAAGACAAATTCGTATGATGTGCTGGGTATAACGGATATCTCTAGCCCATCAGATCTATCACATATATACCCGCACCCAAAAGTCCAAAATTTATGAAATTCTTTATTTTCAATTTCCAATATTTCAATCAATAGACAAGCAACTTCAGCAAAATAGAAGTCGAATATCTATTTTGCTGAAGTCGCTTGTCTATTGATTGAAATATTGGAAATTGAAGATAAAGAATTTAATAAATTTTGGACTTTTTGTGAGAGTATATATATATATATATATATATATATATATATATATATATATATGTTTGCTCACATTTGAGGCTTTTGTGCTCACAGCGCCCTATGGAATACATCAGACTGATACCCATTATGGTGTTGGGTTTTGCTACCTAGGACTTGGCATTTGTTTCTCAAATCCCTTCACATCCTTTTCCTGACTCTTAGACTAGTTCCTCATGCTCTTGCTGGCAAAACACTGGCCCCTTATCTGCTGCCTAATTGCCTCTGTACTATGAATAATATGTGCTAGGTAGATGTTGCTACGATTAAGGGCAATTTATGTCTGAAACGCATCAGTGGACGGAATCTTGTTTGCATCATGTAAATCTACTCCTCTTCGCTCCTGGGTATTGTCCCCACACACAGGAGAGGCTCATGCTCCATTCACTCACTATTACACTCAAGCCTATCCTGTGTGTTGGGACAAGAACCTGGAAGTGAATGCCTGGAAGGTCTGGGGCGGCAGCAGCGGCAGACCAGTAGGTAAGTATCAGTTTTTCTTCTATTTTTTCCCATTTTTAAGTGGTCGACCATTTAACATGACTCATTTAGGTAGCATTTATTTGATATATCTCTAGTTTTTATCTTTTTGTAAACCCCACATCTGACTCGACCATAAGCTCAGACATTGCCCTAATGCCCCAATGACCAGCTAGAGGTGAACAATCTCCTGTATAGGTAGACCGAATTGGCTATTTCTTTTGCTTTATCATGGGATTGGACATGATCCTGTCCTGTAAGTTCCCTGTGCATTATATACAGGAGATCATTTTGTAATGAAATAGTACAATTACATGACAAATACAATCTCTTTCCTCATAATACACTGATGACTTCTCCCTGAGATGTTTCAGCTGGGTTTTATGGGAGGAAGGCGCTGGCACCCCGCCAGTGCCCCTTATTACACAGTGTAGAACGGTTCTGCTTCAAGTGCATAGGAGCTGATTATTTTCCAGTGACATTGAAAGTTAGAAGACACAGGATTGATCTGTTCATCCTTCAAAGCTGCTTATTTGATAAGGATAATATATTATCTGTGATTGTATCGCATCCTTCCCATTTTATTCAGACGGCCAGACCTTTGTAATGTGTCACTACTAAAATTTTCTTTCTAATGTTATATTTGGGAACCCTTTGCACGGCTACACTCTCACAGATCTTATGTACCAATTACTTTGTTTGCAAAAAGTAGAACATAGCAACAAAGCAGAGTTTATGGTTGATTTGACTATTGCAAAATTTGTAAAATTAAAGGGGTTGTCTCACTACAAGGATTGCTTTTTATGTTAATGATCTTGCAAAAATAAGTCACTTTGCAATATATGTCCATTAACAGTATCCCACCTATTCCTAGATACCCCCTCTTGTAAGGGCTGCATCAGCTTTCAGGTCGCTATAGCTACAGACCTGTTTGTTCTCTCCTGATAGGCTGCCAGCACTGGTTGCTATAGCTACAGACCTGGCTTCTAATGCAGCCTAGTAGAAGCCAGTAAACATGCCCCTGAATTCAAAGTGAAACGAAGAAAACAGGACTGAGGTAACATGAATCAACCCCATTAAATCCGACTGCATTTTTATTTGCGCAAAAAAACGTGGTGCGGCGAAGTTAAAATACCGTCAGATTTCTGACAGTATTTTAACTTTAGCTGTGTCGATATAGCCTAAGTATTAGACAGGATTAGTAAATGTGCCCCTGTATTCCATATGTGGTGCCCCTGTATTCCATATGTGGTCTCACTAGATCTCTGTATAGCGGGATCATTATCTACCTCTGTCTGCTGGTTATACCTCTTACTATGCAGACAACCATTCAGATTGCTTCCCCTCCTGTCTGGCCACAGTTGTCAGAATCAGTTTCCACAGCAAAGACCAAATAACGGTCGGATTTTCTGACCGGAATTTTGTCTTTTTTTTTTAGCACATAGGGGGACGGCTTTTGTCCGAGGTTTGCAGATTCAAGCCCTCCCCCTTCGCACCCACATGTTCATATTCTGCCCGAAAACCGTACGGAAGAATGAACATGTTCTAAGTTTTTAGGAAAGCCAGCAGTGTAAAAAATCATCCGGTGGAAAATCCGTGCAGTGTGAACTACTGCACAGATTTTCTATATAAATCAATGTAATGTAATGACAGTCGGTTTACAGAAAGTTTTCAAATCCGAAAACCATCTGTAATACTGACTGCAAAACCTGCATTCCGTGTCCATTTATTTCAGCCAGTGAACTACAGCATGGCTTTTTACATTGTAGATTTAAAATCTGCAATGCAGAAAAATTAAATGTGCATGTACTTGCATCGGATTCCGTATCTGGTGGTTAGCCCCATAGTAACTCTTTTCAAGTGGGAATGATCCGGTCCAAAACAGCAGCAAAAAAAATGCTGCTGCAAGAGAAAGTCCACAGGAGGAATCCCGGGGTATTACCTTGGATATCTGCGTGGATTTTGTGTTGGATTTTTTTGTGAGGACATTCCAATGAGTAAACATACTATAAATCCTAATACATAAATGCTGACATGATAGTCAGGGGATTCCTTAACTCAGGTGCTCTATTTTACATTTGACAACACCAAAGTCTTATTGTATATTCTATAATGACAAATTAGATTTGGGTTGGATATCCCATAATTTGGGGTTAATAGTTTCAGAAAACAATTTACAGTGCCCCCACCAGTGCCTCTGCTGTAGGTGTGCCCCCAAAAAGACCTCAAACCACAGACATGTCCCCATAATGGGGATGTCTGGGTCATTTTAATAAAAATTTTCAGCACTTTGCTGCCCTGGGAAAATAAATAAAATGTACCTGCAGGGGAGTAACGAGAGAAGCCTGGGCCCCATAGCAAATTTTTTAATGGGGCCCCCCTCCCGCACTCCCCCTTAATCGACCATGAACATTTTCCTACCAGTACATAGGCCCCTGGGACGCAGGCAGTACATAAACTGCAGGTAGGTCGATTGGTCCTAGATAGGTAGGTAGGCAGTAGTTAGGCAACAGGTAGGTAGACCGGTCCCTGTTAGGTAGGTAGCTACAGGTAGGTAGGTAGATTAGCCCTAGGTAGTCAGTAGTTAGGCCCCAGTTAGATACGCAGCCCCCAGGTAGGTAGGTATGCTTTTGCTAGGTCCCAGGTAGGTAGGTCATAGGTGGGCCCCATCTAGGTATGTAGGTAGGCATGCTATAGATGGGCCCCAGGTAGATAGGCTATAGGGGGGGCCCACATAGGTAGGTAGGTAGATGGGCTATAGGTGGGGCCAAATATAGGCAGACAGGCAGGGTTTAGGTAGGTTATAGGGGCCTATATAGGTAGGCAGGCAGGGTTGAGGCAGGCTCCATTAGTGTTTAAAAAGAAAGAAATAACTTACTCACCTGTCTCTGGTTCCCCTGATGCGATGAGCACCTGGGCAGCCTCTGTGCCCGACGCAGGTTATGCGATGATATGACGTCATCAGGCCGCCCACGTCAGCACTGTGGGCTGGCGCCGGGTAGGCTTAAGGTCTTAGGCTCACCAGGCAGGTTGGCAGAGCCTGGTGCCACCTCTGTAGTTCCTCATCCGTTCACAGGCAGTGAACTTCACTAAGAATCCCCTAAGGACGCGGGCCCCATAGCAGCCTCTACCCCAGTAGTTCCACCCCTGCTCACCTGTGATGCCGCTGTCTGGCTGAATGGATCACTACCATTGGAGCCATGCATAGATTGCAGCGGTCACGTGCCACCACCTGATTTCCTGTTTAACAGTGAAGCTCTGAGCAGTGACAATAATAAATGGCCCGTACAGTCCATCGGTGGCTGCTGTGGTAATGATCCATTTAGCCAGAGCAGAAAGTAAGCAGAAGAGTGGCGGAGATGGCAGACAGCGGAAACACTGGAGCGCAGGTTAGAGTAGAGGTGAGAATAAACTTCTTATTTTATCAGGGCAGAAGCATGCTGAAAACATTTTCAGCACGCTCACCATGCTGTTTCACAAAGCCTGCTCTTTACATCCAGGTTCAGGCTCTAACTTACTGTTCAGGCTGTGGACAGTTCTACAGCAGTGATTGGCATATCAGCTCTGCTATTCCCAGCTGACCCTGTTAGAGGGATATTGGTGAGGAAGGGGTCTAAACAACAATGCAGAAGGTTACAGAGCTCTAAAGGGTCGAAGGTTGTCAGTAAGAAACATAAACAAGCTCCCATGCTGCTTGCTGCTGATAAGACACAGCAGGGTGTGACATCACCATTCAGGCCAGGGCTGCTAGAGCAGAGAGAATTGATTGGTAACCGCGGGAAGCTTATGTACACATGCAGGCGCTAAAATCTATTCTATCTCTAAAGCAAAGCAAAATCAGAAAAGCAATGTATTTGGTAATAATCTTTCTTTACTTTTGCCTACATTTTTAAAGCTAAGCAATGAAATGGGAATACCCCTTTAAGTACCTGCCTTAGATTTGTCACCTACAAATCTGCTTTTTTTAAGTGGTGGGTTGAGGCAGCCTTTTCCCTCGGCTCTACAACATTCCTGGAGGCAGTTTCAGATTATCCCTTTCCCTGGGGTAGAAGGAAAGTACAGAAACAGAATTTTGTGTCAAAAATCTATCAGTGGGACTGAAATCTTATTGTTAGACTTTCAACCAGCCCCCGGGGAAGTAACACTTTTTCAATCAGAATTGCTCCATTTAGTAGTGGAGTGTTCCAAGAAGGATTTGTCCAGTTCTCTGCCACTCTGTGACCTCAGTTCGTATCAGTCAAGCTGTGCTGTGTTCTTCCATAAACCATTCTCTATTTGGGGTGTTCACATGGTGTATTTGCATCGGGGCATAATTGAGCTGCAATGTGCCCCAAGTACACCCCACAAATACGGTAAAATCATAGCACTCATTGAGTGCTAAGATTTTCAAGCATATTCCCCGGTGCGTACTGTGCATCCGGAGGAAGAAGTGACAGCGCCAATTCGTACTTTTAATTACAGCAGGTGTATAGCGCTGTGCACAGTACGTGCCACTATGCGCTCACACTGGCCACCACTTCTAAAGCGCTGATAGACAGCTCCCATTGACTTTCCCACTGGGAAGAAGTGGCATGTTAATTGTTGGGGAAAACGTCGGGTATTCTGGTGTATTGCAGCGCAATTAAGCGCCCAAATATGCCCCGTTATTACACCATGTGAGCGTACCCGAACCCTGACCAATGTTGTGCGCTCTTCCTGTGCAGCTTGCTCTTCTAGCTTAGTACAGCATTCTTTCGTTACAATGTGCAGCTCCCTGTCGGTGCGGCCTTGAGCTCAGGTTTTGCCCTCTTGGTATACAGTATCTGTTCTCATTTCAGTTGCATAGTGCGGTCACACACGGACCTGGCGCCTGACAGCTTAGAGGACAATCCACTATAAATGGCATGTGACGGTGGGGAGGCCCAGGAGCTTACAGCTCTGCTTTTGCTCTGCAATCATTGTAATTGGTTTTGCTTCCTCTGTAAAACAAGCTTCTCTATTTCAGTATATGTAGTTATATCTACAGTACAAGGTGCTCTGCAGCCAGAGGGACGGGCCACAACCGCTTCACCTGGCGTGCTATTCTTTGCTAATTCAACATAATCTGCTTCTCTGCACTAAATGAATATAACAGGTTCTGCTTTCCTGGGACAATGTCTTCTGCATTCTGTTGTCCAGCATAGATTGTTCCTCAATATATTGTTTCTCTGTGATTGCAGTGTGATCTGCTCTCACATTCAAGGGATATTCAATCATATTATCTGACTTTTAGGTCATCAGGGCATGAGTGACCTGCAACAAAACTCTAAACAGTTGGTGACACTCACTTTTATCTTCTCGACAACAACCTTAAAGAGGTTCTCTGAGACTTTTAAATACCTCCTTTCACCCCCACTGTGCTAAAAAAAGAAAAGTAAGCCATACTTACCTCTCCCATCACCACCGTCCCAGCGTTGCCAGAGCTCCCGTGGCCCCTCTCTCACTGATGATGTCACGTACATGGATCACAATACCACAGCCATTCACTGACCTCTGTGCTCACATGATGTACTTGCAGTCATGTGACTGCTGAGGCTAGAGATTGGTTGCAACATCATGTGAATCATGAACGTGACGTCATCAGTGAGAGACCAGGTGGATCACTCGAGCTCTGGCAGCGCTGGGACGGTGGTGATGGGAGAGGTAAGTATGGGTTCATTTTCTATTTTAGCACAGTGCGAGGTACAGTAGTAGAGACGTTTTAAAAAGTCTTCAAAAACCCCCTTTAAGTTAGTCATATATTTGATGTTTCATGGAGTGTACAAATGTACGGTTGAGTTGGGAAAAATAGCTATTGATTGAATAAGAATTCAGCCTTTTCACATTTATGGCTTGTGCCCTACTGATTCCCAGGTCACTACGCGAAAATCTGCACACCCCTTAGTCTGAGTAAAGGCCCCCATTAATATCATGTTTTCATGAGGGGTGGTACTGTCAGATACCTTAAAAAAGCTATCCTGACCTGTACCACACCAGAGCCATGTGAGTCTATGGCCATGTTCACACGGCTTAATCCTGGACGTATTTCAGTCCGTAATTACGCGCCAGAGTGTGCAAATTACGGTCTGAATCCGTCCCAGTCATTACGGTAATCCACAGTTCTCATAGAGAACTATGGATTACATCTCCTCTCCCTGTTCAGCGAATCCGCCGAGGGGGGAGATAATTGACATGTGAATTACTAGCGGCATATACGCCACGCTCCCGCCCCGCCACGGCCACACGGCTTAATTGCGGGGCGTAATTACGTCCCGCAGTTAAGCCGTGTGAACATAGCCTATAGGGCAAATGTAGTATTTTTTCAACATTTGTGCATACGCTTTATGTGCCAGACGCAAAAGTGTTGTCCACATGCTTTTGTGACCGACACATAAATCAGCGGGTTTCGGGCAACCTTTTTCTGATGTGTGTGACCAGCTTTAGACTTGTCTTTTTAACCACATTTATACAGTGGATACATAGTCCTCAGGATACAACATTTCGTGGAACATTGAATCCTGAAGCCACACTCATCATGCAGTGTCCCAGACACTGCGGCTCATGTGATTGATGGACGATCCAACCAATTATCATGGATATTTTACTTCTAAAACATCTATGTTAATGCAGGGCATGCAGAGATTGGACGTCTATTGGCGACTCTACAGTACAGGGTGGTACTACATGTCCTGTACTGCTCTTACATGTATTAATGAGGTGCATGCAGTGATTGGGCATCTATTGGCCCTCTACAGTACAGGGTGGTGCTACATGTCTTGTACTGCTCTTGCATGTATTAGTTCAGTGCCTGCAGTGATTGGCGGTCTAGTAGCACCTCTCTACAGTATATTGCGGTGCTACATGTCCTGTACTGCTCTTACAGTATATGTATTAGTTAAGTGCATGTACTTAAGTGATGTGCAGTCCAGTAGCGCCTCTCTACCACACAATGTGGCACTACATGTTCAGTACTGCTCTGCTCATGTGCTAGGATGAGTGGCTCCTTTTGGCACCAGGTGAGGGCCCCATGTTCTTATTTCTGGCTCATTGGGCCTCATTTGTATGAAAACGAGAACAGACTGTGGTTTTTGCACAAAACGTGACAAAAACCGCGGTCGGGCATCGGAAAAAACAGTCGACTTTGGCGTGTTTTGTCGGATGCTGTGTAGATATAGCCTTAATATCAGACAGATTTGATAAATGAGGCCTGCTGTACAGTGGTGGCCAAAAGTATTGGCACCCCGCAATTCTGTCAGATAATACTCAGTTTATTCCTGAAAATGATTGCAATCACAAAATCTTTGTTATTAATAGATTAATTTATTTTGCTTGCAATGAAAAAACACAAAACAGAATGAGACAAAAATCAAATAAATTGATAATTTCACCCAAAACTTCAAAAATGGGCCAGACAAAAGTATTGGCAACCCATCAGCCTAATACTTCGGTACACAACCTTGAGCCAAAATAACTGCGAACAACTGCTTCCGGTAACCATCAATGAGTTTCTTACAATGCTCTGCTGGAATTTTAGACCATTCTTCTTTGGCAAACTGCTCCAGGTCCCTGAGATGTGAAGGGGGCCTTCTCCAAACTGCCATTTTGAGATCTACCCAACAGGTGTTCTATGGGATTCAGGTCTGGACTAATTGCTGCCACTTTAGAAGTCTCCAGTGCAGGGGCGTCGCTAGGCAGATTCATTCGGGGCACGAGCCCCGAATGAATCCGCCTGTGCCCCGAGTCTCGGCGGCTCCAGGCTGCTGCCGTGGGCCTGGAGCGCTCCTTAGTGCGGGCGGCGCCCGCCGATGTCTCTGACTGTGCGGCCGTTTCACAGCAGCCGCGCAGTCAGAGTCGGGGAGGAGGCAGGACGGATCGTTCCCGTCCTGTCTCCTCCCCTGTATGTACGGTGCTCACCGAGCGCCGTACATACATCTGAGCGTCGCAAGGGGCGTGACGCGCCGCTTTCATCACCCCCCTGCGACGCTGGGATCCTCTAAGCCGGCAGATATGCCGGCCGAGGAGATCCCGGCCCCGCGAGACGGCGTAAGCAGCGTGATGACTGCACGCTGCTTATACCGCTCTCAAGCTGCAGGACCAGGACGCGCTGACCGGGCCTCCTCAGGTAAGTATGTTTCTCTTATTTTATTTTGATTAGGTCCGGGGGCAAGACACTGGCTACACGGGGGGGCAAGACAAGACACTGGCTACAAGGGGGACAAGACACTGGCTACAAGGGGGGCAAGACACTGGCTACAAGGGGGGCAAGACACTGGCTACAAGGGGGGCAGGGCAAGACACTGGCTACAAGGGGGCAGGGCAAGACACTGGCTACAAGGGGGGCAAGACACTGGCTACAAGGGGGGCAAGACACTGGCTACAAGGGGGCAAGACACTGGCTACAGGGGGGCAAGACACTGGCTACAAGGGGGGCAAGACACTGGCTACAAGGGGGCAAGACACTGGCTACAAGGGAGGCAAGACACTGGCTACAAGGGGGCAAGACACTGGCTACAAGGGGGGCAGGGCAAGACACTGGCTACAAGGGGGCAAGACACTGGCTACAAGGGGGGCAAGACACTGGCTACAAGGGGGGCAAGACACTGGCTACAGGGGGCATATATGGCTAAGAGGGCATGTCACTGGCTACAGGGGGATATATGGATAAGCGGGCAAGTCACTGGCTACCGTGGGCTTGTCACTGGCTACAGGGGGGCATGTCACTGGCTACAGGGGGCATGTCACTGGCTACAGGGGGGCATATGTGGCTAATGGGGCATATCACTGGCTACAGGGGGTATATTATGTGGCTATGGGGGCAGTAACCTGTGTACAGGGGGCTAATAACCTGACTACAAGGAGCATGTTACTGGCTACAGAGGGCATATTACTCCCTAAAGGGGGCAGTAACCTAGCTACAGAGGGCAGTAACCTGGTTAGAGGGGCTAAAAAACCTGGCTAAGGGGCTACAACCTGGCTACAGTGGGCTACTACCAGGCTATAGGGGCCAAATATTTACCTACAAGGGGGTAATTATTACCATGTGGGGCACTATAGATGGGGATTTTGTATAGAGATAGGAAATTGTAGAGAAATGCTGATAAAATTAGGAGTCTAAGATGTTTGTTTTGTACATTTTTCAGTGAAGAGTTGTGGACGGTAGAAGACGTCATGGCGTCTGGGCCAGATGGAGAAGAAGAAGAGAAAGAGAACAACTCTTCAGAGACGTCTCCTGTAAGTCACTAATTGTAACTGCAGTGTAATCACTTATATTTCTCCTGAGCCTACATACAAAGGCTTTTCTCTGTAAATATACATCCGCAGTTCACAATGAGACGCAAAAAATTCCGTGTGCACCCAGCCCTACTCAGAAAAACTTAAGGGCCCGAGCCCCGGATGTTTTGGGACCCTAGCAACGCCCCTGCTCCAGTGCTTTCTCTCAAACCATTTTCTAGTGCTTTTTGAAGTGTGTTTTGGGTCATTGTCCTGCTGGAAGACCCATGACCTCTGAGGGAGACCCAGCTTTCTCACACTGGGCCCTACATTATGCTGCAAAATTTGTTGGTAGTCTTCAGACTTCATAATGCCATGCACACGGTCAAGCAGTCCAGTGCCAGAGGCAGCAAAGCAACCCCAAAACATCAGGGAACCTCCGCCATGTTTGACTGTAGGGACCGTGTTCTTTTCTTTGAATGCCTCTTTATTTCCAAGTAAACTCTATGTTGATGCCTTTTCCAAAAAATCTCTACGTTTGTCTCATCTGACCAGAGAACATTCTTCCAAAACGTTTTAGGCTTTCTCAGGTAAGTTTGGGCAAACTCCAGTCTGGCTTTTTTATGTCTCGGGGTAAAAAGTGGGGTCTTCCTGGGTATCCTACCATACAGTCCCTTTTCATTCAGATGCCGACGGATAGTACGGGTTGACACTGTTGTACCCTCGACTGCAGGGCAGCTTGAACTTGTTTGGATGTTAGTCGAGGGTCTTTATCCACCATCCGCACAATCTTGTGTTGAAATCTCTCATCAATTTTTCTTTTCCGTCCACATCTAGGGATGTCAGCCACAGTGCCATGGGCTTCACATCTACTGTAGAGAGGTTAGCCACAGTGCCATGGGCTTTACATCTACTGTAGGGAGGTTAGCCACAGTGCCATGGGCTTTACATCTACTGTAGGGAGGTTAGCCACAGTGCCATGGGCTTTACATCTACTGTAGGGAGGTTAGCCACAGTGCCATGGGCTTTACATCTACTGTAGGGAGGTTAGCCACAGGGCCATGGGCTTTACATCTAGGGAGGTTAGCCACAGTGCCATGGGCTTTACATCTAGGGAGGTTAGCCACAGTGCCATGGGCTTTACATCTAGGGAGGTTAGCCACAGTGCCATGGGCTTTACATCTAGGGAGGTTAGCCACAGTCCCATGGGCTTTACATCTAGGGAGGTTAGCCACAGTGCCATGGGCTTTACACTTCTTGATGACACTGCGCACGGTAGACACAGGAACATTCAGTGCCAATACTTTTGTCCACCCCCTTTTTATGTTTGGTGGGGAATTATATCCAATTTGGCTTTATGACAATTCTTTTTGTGGTTTTCCATTGAAGACAAATTAAATGAAGATAATAATACCAAAGCATCTGTGATTGCAATCATTTTCAGGAAGAAACTGAGTATTATCTGACAGAATTGCAGGGGTGCCAATACTTTTGGCCACCACTGTATATAAAGCACATGACCCAAAGAAGCTCCTGTCCTCAACATAGAAAGTGATTTCCAGCTTCCAGCAGTTCACTCTGATGTTATATGGAAGGACTCGCTTTATCTGTATTAGTTCTCCTTAATCTTCATTTTGCATTATGTTGGTGACATCTTGGGGCTTCAGAATCAATCACCAGTTATGGTTTCAGCTTACAATGGTCGTCCTGGAACCGGTGTATATTGTATGTTGTGGGAGTACTGTACTAAGCTTCGGTGCTGAAGTGCCTACAAGTAATTGGTAACAGTGCTTCATTGACCGGTCTTTGCTGACAGTATATTCTGCTCTGTTCCCTGTTCTCCCAGCAGAAACCGCTCGCTACCATTTAGCAGTTTCCTGTTCCTTGGCTAGGAAAACACAGGCACAGGCAATGGGCAGCAAATGAGAGCAGTTTAATCCTGTGTCCCTCCTCCCCCTCTCCTCCCTATCCCAGCTTTCCAGCCATCCCCCCATCCTCCCCTGGACTGGAAGGGTGGACCTCTGTGCTGATTCTTCCGGATCACTGCAGTAGCAGCAAGGAGAGGGTCAGGGGGGACACAGGATGTTGGGGTCCCAGCTGGGGTGATGTGACACTGTCACCTTGTACTGTCCCTGCACCGCGCCATGTGGTGTCTGCAGTGTAATTCCGAGAGGACCCAGTCTTTGCTGGAGCTGGAGCTGGACAGCTGGTAATACAGTATATTTATATATAGACACAACATTATATATACAACACTGCACACGACATACACAGGGCACCGCAGCGGGCCCAGCGTCTACTGCTAACACCCTCTATGTATATACTGTGTAATCATTCTGTGCTACATCAAGTATCTCTCATCACTTTTATACATAACTCAGCACACCAGACACAAGGTTGTACACAGTTTACAAGGCAACACTGTAAAAGACATCTAAAACTATCTACATAGTTACTTTTTATAACTATATATATACACAGAGAGAAAAACACACACATATATATATATATATATATATACATACATATATATACACACACAGCGAGAAAGATAGATATATATACATAGATAGATATATATACATAAATGTATTTATGCAACACACATTACATAACAGTATATACAATGTGTAAGTACAATGTATATATGTGCATATATATATATATATATATATATAGAGAGAGAGAGAGAGAAGATGTGTAAGTGGATATATACATATACATGCAACACGCACATTATATATATATAGAGAGAGAGAAAGATGTATGTATATACTTATGCATATATACACACATATGTATATATATATATGAGTGTGTGTGTATATACATATGTATATACACACATCTTCGCTCTCTCTCTCTCTCTCTCTCTTTCTCTCTCTCTCTATATAAAATATACACATATATATATATACCCCCAGTTATGTATTAATATATGTTATGTAGTCTATGTGTTTTATCAATGGTACAGTAGAAACTATGAACCATATGTGTATATATATATATGAGTGTGTATATACATACATCTCTCTATATATATATATATATATATATATATATATATATATATATAAATAATATCCCCAGTTATGTATTATGTATGTTATGTAGTCTATGTGTTTTATCAATGGTACAGTAGAAACTATGAACCATATGTGTATATTTGCACAGATGTAGCACAGCTGGGTTTGATTTGTTATTGGCTGTCTATGGTTGTATTGTTAGTATATCTGTCAATTAAGATAATTTGTCTGGTTTAGCTGTAGTCCTATGTAAGGCCCCCTAAGGCCGGTACACACAGCGTATCGCAGCATGTACAGCACACGACACAATACTCGTTCATTGAGCTGCTGAAATGACTCACTTGCCAGCACGTAATTTCAACAGTGCAAACGACGTGTAATAGCTCAAGGCTGATCTGTGCCTGCTAGGGTGCGTTCACGCGGCAAAGACCAAACACCAGTCGAATTTTCCAACCAGTATTTGGTCTGTTTTTGGCACGCAGGGGAACTACTTTTGTCCGCAGTTTGCAGATTTTCCTGTTCCCCCTTCGCACCCGCATGTTCATGTTCTGCCTGAAAACCGGGGGGAAGAATGAACATGTTCTAAGTATTTCAGAACGCCGGCGGTGTCAAAAATTATCCAGCGGATTTTGTATTAAAGTCTATGGGGGAGCGTTGCATGTCAGTTTTCAGAGAGTTTGTAAAACCGCAAACCGTCTGAAAAACCGACCAATAACCCTTGCTTTGGGGACAAGTCCCTATATTTTACTTATTGCCGGCATGTATACGCTTGAAAAGAAGTGACATGTCAATTGCTGCAGATTTTACATTGAAGACTATGACAACCTTATTGTGCATCGTTTGGGCCATATTTCGGCAAGTAATACATGCTACAATATGACCCAAAAGACACCGTGTGAACAAATGCTTACATTTATATTTTGCATGTGATACATTCCAATAATTTCCAATGTGGAAACACTTCACCAAATACATCAAAAACGTGCCATACACATAGCTTTTTTTGGTGCCGAAGTGCTACAAACTGGCTGAAAAGAACGCCACTCCTCCAGCACGCTGTGCTATGAAACACCTGTTACTGACCCAAAGAAACGTACCTAAAGTGAAAGCAAAAAAATATGTTGTTTTATATTTTCCTATTGACTTCTAAATAACATCTCTGTTTGCCAAAAAACGTATGTGTTTTTAGTACCATTTTTTGCAAAACTATAACGTGTGAACTCCGCTAAGTGCACAGGTCACCCATGATTCCACAACCTGCTGAGTTTAACGAGTATATACATCCATAAAGGGTGTATAAGGACCGAAGCCACCATCGTGCACACCAGTTACACTATTTTAGTATTTTTGTGTAATCTTATTTTTGCAGTGAGTTTTGTGCACTTTCTTTTCATATGAAGTTACATTTTAGTGGATATGAAGCTGATATTCTCTATATCAGTGACTGGGGACCACCTCAGTTTCTCTATGTCTGTAATATACGTCCATTCTGAAGTAGTAGGATGTATGGGTAATAAATGGTTAAATGAAGTCATAGAGCTGCACTGACAATTATGCCTCAACTTTCAGTAAAACAGTTCCAGATATTTCATCTATGGACAATTTACCATGAGCCATGAGCAAAATATGCAGAGAATGACAAAGTAGCGGTGCTGATGGAGGATCCCCTGAGAGCGCAGTTGTATAGGTTGTGCGTGTAATGTTAGTGTTATGAACAAATAAAATTCTAATACCATACATGGTGGGATAGTTTGGTCCATGGAGTCAGTAGTTGTACCATACAGTGAGAACTGAAATTCAGAATTGCTCAATAATCAAAAAATTTAAGCTTTTGAAATTCCTCAGTTTATAGATACTTCCCATGACTCAGAGTTCTGGTGGGTGATTGTACTCATTTAGAAGATCCTGCTGAAGGTATGGTATCTTAAAGGCAATGCTCCATGGGAAAAAAGTAGGCAAATTAGCTTTCCTCCAGAGAGTTGAGAAGTGTTGGAAGCCAACAACCAACCCGTGACAAGAGCCTAGAAATATGTCTAGGAATATTATCCATGCCAGACATCCATCTGTTGATATCTGCTTTGGGGTTTCCGCCCCTTGTTTGTACAGAGCAGGTTGATGGTTAGCTAACATTTTGGCTAATATCCAATTTTTCAAGGTTTTTTTCATGTGTTTGACATTGAATTACAGGGTTGATATTGAACTAAATTAAACGATCTCTTAACCTTAGAATGCACATCTCCAACTGTTCAATGTTTCAGGACTTTTTGCACAACTTGCTGATCTCTAATAAGGAGCTTAATGGCAAAATTCACAACAGGTGTTTGATCCCTGAATCACCCAATAAATTTAGGGGATCAATTTGAATTGGGATTTAAACAGTCCTCCTCATCATGCTGTTCACATTGTGACATCATGAGACCAAGTCCGTTTACATCAACGTAGTCTGCCTGCTAGACGACCAGAAAGAGTACCTGACCACACCACCAGGCACAGGCACAGGGCATTATTTACCATAAAGTTGTCCTCAGTGTGTGATGTAGCCAAAGGACATCCACTTCATTGCCTTTCTGTGACTCTTCTAGTCTCTCTGTTACAACCTGCTTCATTAAAAAAAATTCAAGAAATTTTATGTTCAGCCTGAAATTTCAACCAAAAGTCAAATATCCCCAACTTTTTGTGAGTAGTGTATATGTCAAATTGACTTTATTATTATAGCTGGAAGCATAATTAGGAGGTTGGGGTGTTTGCTGGGCAAATGCTCCTTGTATGCTAGTTGCTAAGGGGAAGGAGTCCACTAACCACTAGCCCCTCTTCCTTGACCAGGTTTTGCCCTCGCAGGGTCTTTGCCCCAGTGGAGATAGGCCCAAATACATTTGGTTGTAGTCATTTTATTAGTTTTTTTTTTTTCACTACTTAGGGGTGTTTACATCACATCACCGGAAAATCTCCCATTATACAGACCAAATCCATCTATCACCCGTAGGGTCACATTCTAATCAAAGGTAAACCGCTCAGTATAGGTTTTTAAAAAGATAAGTGGTCATTCTATGTCTCCTGGCAGCTAAAATCTCTTAAGATATTAGTTTAACAGGTGCCAGTGATGGACGGCATACGGGGCAAACATCACTCATAGCTTCCGATTGTAAAAAACTTCGTTAAAGTATATGTTTTTTGTAACTGGATCTGTGGGTGGAATAACATAAAACATTATTCCATTCCCCTTTTTATAGTATACTAATGTATATCAGCAAGAAATAGACCACAAGGACAGTTCTGTCCTCCATCGGACTATTTTACCCATGGCTATGTGTAGTGTATACCCTGGCAGTAACACATATGTGATGTGCACACCCCCTTAGACTGATTTGTCTGGGGAGATTAGTGATCTGATGCCAATGTGGATTTATCATTGCAGCTTTATTAAATCACCTCCATAATCAGCTTTATTTAATATATAATATTTGTTGTTTTCAAGCACATATTACATTTTCCCCTGTTTTTGCTTTTGTGCTGGAATACATTTTACAGAACGTTTTATCTCTATGGTGCAAAGCTTTTCTGTGCTAGATTAGTGGACACAGTATTGCAGAATGTGCCCCATAGATAGATATGATGTATATTATACCTATAGAAAACCTGTTCCTTGTGTGCGCCATTGCTTTGTATGTGCAGGTCATATGTCATCTATGCAGTGTTTAACTAGACTGAGATTGAAGGTGACACTGTTAGGGCCCGTTTACACGGCACAGGATCAACCGACCGGTATTTGTCCAGTTTGTGTGCCGTGCACACGGCCCCGGGAGGACGGCTTTTCTCCACGATTAGCGGAGAAAAGCCCTCCCCTTCACAAGCACTTGTGCATATTCCGTCCAACAACCAGACAGAAGAATGAACAAGTAGAGTGTTTTTCGGGCGGCCGGTGGTCTGAAAAATCGCGGGGCGGAAAACCCGTGCAGTGGGGACTGCTGCACGGGTTTTCCATAGAGCTCCATGTAAAAGTTTGCGGCCAGTTTTTCAGACCGTTTGCAAAACCGCAAATCATCTGAAAAACTGGCCGCAAACCCGTGCCGTGACTACAAGGCCTCAGATGTTTTGTGCTCTTTATGGAAAACAATTAAATTCAGTTAAACAAAAAAAACTAATACAAATATCAGTGGCACACTAAAAACTAAGTACTAAGTAGAACATCAAGGTATATAGGAATATTGGAAATGCATTACTGCTAAGGAAAATATGAAATATTTTCCTTAGCAGTAATGCATTTCCAATATTCCTATATACCTTGATGTTCTACTTAGTACTTAGTCTTTAGTGTGCCACTGATATTTGTATTAGATGTATGCTATTGCCTTTTCAGTGTGCACCTATGCTTACGTTTTTCAAAATATATGGATGTGCACAGCTTAATTGATTTTTGAAGTCTATTTGAGGAATGGCAGCCTCATTGGCTTGCTGCACTCCGCCTACCTCTTTTAAACTAGTGCAGGATAATTCAGTAGAAAGTTCCTATCACTCTCTGAGATGTTGTAGTCTGAATGGACTCCAAGTGAGGTAACATGTTCAGTGTTAGGGACTCACCTGTGCTGGGATCCCCTTGACGCTCTTGGGAGGTGAGCTTAATACAATCTTTGATCAAAAACTGTAAACTAAGAGTCCCAGGTTTTTTAATATTTTCCTTAGCAGTAATGCATTTCCAATATTCCTATATACCTTGATGTTCTAATTAGTACTTAGTTTTTTGTGTGCCACTGATATTTGTATTAGATGTATGCTATTGCCTTTTCAGTGTGCACCTATGCTTACGTTTTTCTAAATATATGGATGTGCACAGCTTAATTGATTTTTGAAACAAAAAAGACTAGACTGAGAGATATATGTGGACTTCTCTAACTTGAAGGGGTTGTCCCACCATAAACATTTATCTCGCAGGATAGGTGATACATGTCTGATCACCAGTGTCGGACCGGGGTGTCTAAGGCCCACAGGTGGAGTTGATTCTAGGGCTCCACCAGTTGAGCTATTTGTGGGCCCACCAGTGGAGTTTTTTTAGGGGCCCACCCTACAGTGACTGTAAATGACTGTACATCCCTCCTATACTCTGCTTCTTTCTTTTTGCCTCTCTTTCTATACTTTTTTGCCTCTTCTGAGGATGTATATGCAGTTAAAGAACATCTACAGGTCTACCATGCTCAGGGGCCCACCGGGGGTTCCCCTATTCCACTGTGGGCCAGTCCGAGCCTGCTGATCACTAGGGGTCCCAACTGCTTGGACCCTCACAGATTGCTAAAACAGGGGCCGCAACCTTCCTGACTGTGCTTGCTCATCGAGGTAGTCTTTGAATGGAGCAGTGGCTGAACATGCGCACTGCTGCTTCATTCAAAGCCTACGGGACCGACAAAGATAATCAAGTATAGCACAATAACCTGTTGGGCCCCATGCGCACTGCTGTTTCATTCAAGCTATGGGACCGACGAAGATAGTCAAGTATAGCACAACTATCTCTGTTGGTGGCCCAACATGCCGCACTGCTGTTTCATTCAAAGCCTATGGGACCGACGAAGATAGTCAAGTACAGCACAACTATCTCTGTTGGTGGCCCAACATGCCGCACTGCTGTTTCATTCAAAGTCTGAGTTTGACTGGTGCTGTACTTGGCTATCATTATCAGTCCCATATACTTTAAATGGAGCAGCAGGAAACATGATCAGCCATTGCTCCTTTCAAAGACATTCTTGCTGAGCAAGCACAGTGAGGAAGAACCGGTACTCACGGAGGTCTCAACGAACAGACATTTATTACTCATCTTTTTAAAAGATGATAAATATCTATGGTGAAACAACCCTTATAAATCATAAGGGTCGGATTTGTATCTGGGAATAAAAAAAAATTTCATCTAGCTTTGTAGATGAAATATAGGCAGTGTTTGTCTATATGCATTTAATACACAGATGGAAGATACAGTCATAGAATAAGTATGTATCACATATATAAACCAACACTTCTAGCGCTGCTTATCCTGGGATATGATAAGATACTATAGGTTCAACACAAGGTAAATGCCAGGAAATAGTTTACTGGTCATCATGTACATACAGGAAGGCTATGTCTACACAGCACTGGATTTTGGTTGGTTTTTCAGCGGATTCAGTATTTTGAATTTGCCGAAAATCCATCCATACCCAGCGCTATGAAGACCCGAATAGAAAATCTGTGCTATAGTCTACACCAGTGTTTCTCAACTCCAGTCCTCAAGACCCACCAACAGGTCATGTTTTCAGGATCTCCCACAGAATGCACTGACAATAATGATATCACCTGTGTCAGGATCTCCAACAGAATGCATGGACAAGAATTATATCACCTGTGCCATACTGAGGAAATCCTGAAAACTTGGCCTGTTGGTGGGTCTTGAGGACGGGAGTTGAGAAACACTGGTCTACACAGCATGGATTTTTTACTGAGGGCTTCCAAAACCTAAAACCGTGCAGCGGAATATAGAACATGTTGTATATTCCGCCAGACCGTCGTCGGATTCCTGGAGCCCCAATGTACTGGGCTGCCAGGAATCCAGAATCCAACTGTGGTTTTTTCTGCACACAAAGTGCACAAAAAATGGCGGTGTGGCGCGGTCCAGTGATGTGAAAATGCCATTGGATTTTGCATGTCGTTTTCACATTGCAGTGTGCACTTAACATAGGTGGGAACCATCAGCAAGAATTTGATTTTAAGGAAAATTTTGGTTGCACTTTTCATTAAGTGACCAGTGCAGTTTAGTGACCAGCTGCCATCAAGGCATTGTTGGCAGTACTTCTATCAGGTGTATCTTCTATCAAATGTAAAATAAGAGCGGCCCACTGATATGGTGTAAGATGGGAGCCAGTAATGGTTGGGGGGCCCAGATGCTTTGGTTGTATGGGGGCTTAAATTACTGTTGAGCAGTGTTATTACAGGGTTACAGCATGCCTCTGCTTATCTCCTACCATATGTATCCATTGTCACTTTCATACAGAATATCCTGCCATTACAATCCAGAGAAAAATGCCTGTCCTGAGACCGTGCTAGATGAAGGGTTCACAGGTCCTATGTTAAAAAAAGATTGAGGGGGAATATAGCAGAGAACTTTGTGTTCTCATTCCAGAGTTTCTAAAAGTACCAAAAAGTTCTAAAAGCAACAACCTGTCCAAGTCTGCAGTGTAAAACACCATGACGTCACCGCAGTACAGGGATCCTGCTGGACCCAGTTAACTCCTGCACACCCTAAATCACAGATTAGTAACCTGGACTAAGCAATAGCTTTGGTCACTGGTATAATCAGGAAGATATAAGGCAGAGGGATCACACAAAGCTTATGCAGTGCGCAGAAGAAGAGGAGGCACAGCTACTCCCTTGTGAGAAATGGCAATTGTTGATTTTGACAGCAGTTCGGGATGGTTAGTATGAGACGAGGTATACATTGCTGGAAAGGGTGGGAAGATGAGTACAAAGGATGGGAACAATTTATTCCCAAAAATGGATAATCTTGGATAAAAATAATTACCATTCTAAAATGATGGTATGAAATATATCATACTGAAGATTATAAGGGCATGTATAATATTCTAATGTGATTCTATGGATGGGCCTGGATTTTTACTAGGGCTGTACTGTTAGTACTGCCACAGATCTGTAGAAGGATTAGCACCATTTTCATAAATTTGCTTATACCCAAGTTTATGTGGAATCCAGAGCAAACTAAGTTATTTGCTGCAAACTTAACAGGACAATTTCCAGTGTTTGTGATCTCACTTGTATTGGAGGCAATGGTTATCAGACTTGACATGGATTTTGTTGTGCAATTCACACCAAAATTTGGGTAAAATCTGACCTATGTCAATATAGCACATCCTCCTTAGATTGAGCTCTGCCATCTGCAGGGTTAAGACGGATGAGCAGGAGCACCTTCAATATCTTCCAAGGGGTATTTTTCAGCAGTGATTAAAGGGGTGTTATCGTTTGAGCTGTTTGGGCTGTTCAGCTAATTTTCTCAGATTGAGTTTGAAATCCAGGGGCGTGTCTCTCCTGTCAGCAGGCGTGTCTCTCCACCCTGGAGGCGTGTCTCCTCTCACTGAAGAACTGTGACATCATTTTGTATTAAGCAGGGGATGCAGAAGGTTGTCTGGATATAACAGCTCTGTAGCCTCCTGCATGCTTCTTATGTCTGCAGCCTTGAGGCTCCAAACACCAGCAAGCACCTGTCATATGTCTTAGTTTACACACAAATGACGCTGAAAGCCAACAGCTTTAACTTTAGTGGTGTTCACCCAAATTGTACCGACAACAGGCCTTTACTCAACTACAAGAACAAATGTCAGCTTCAAGTAAAGATCTCTGCTTGCTGTCAGTGACATGTGAGTGAAAACAATGGGGATAGAAGCAATCAGCTTTGAGAGATGGCCCTGCTCAGCTTGTAACTAACTTGGGCTGTTGGTGCAGCGGTAGAGCAGTGAGCAGTGATAGAGTATTGCTTTTACAACGAAGGGGCTTGGAGTTCTAGCCCCCTCACAGAGTATACCCCCCCCCTCAATTCTACACATGTGTACAGAGACCTAAAATATATATGTCAATCTTTATAATGATATATATACACATACATAGCTCCCCTATATCATGTCTCATCCCCCAGAATATATGCATTGTATCACATATGTTGGAAGTGCTTGGCGTGACAATGGGACACTATATAGGGGAGCTTTGTGTGTGTATATGAATAAAATTATAGATGTCTACACATATATTTTCATATCTTTACATATGTGTACAATTTATAAAAGAAAAAAAATACTGATGGGACCTGAACTCCTAACCTTTATCTTGCAGAGTGGATCAGCTAAGTACTGCACTATACAAGCAGCTTATGCAGATACAGTGTTGAATCCTTATGTTATACACTACAAATGATGACGTCATAAGGAGGTGGGGCTTGCATTAGCCCTGAGGAACAGAACGCCCTCTTTTCAAAGTAGCAGCTTAAGGACTGGACCTGTGAGGAGGTGAAACAACCTCTTGGCAAAAGCCCTTTAAACAGGCAGTCATTGCCCAGATCATCACCATAGAGCTGGGAGATGTACATAGAGCCAGCAGCCCTTGGTATCAATTTTAACAGCTAAGAGGGGAGTAAACACAGAGTGCAGGCAGCCAATCACAGCGCAGGGGGCGTGGTCGGGGCGTTTCCTGTCTAGAGGCGTATCCCAACAGGCTGAATGAAATGTCAGCCAGCCAATCACAGTGCAGGGGGCGTGTCTAGGGAATCGACCAGGGGGCGTTCCGACCAGCAACAGAGCAACAGCAGAAACAGAATACAGATTTACAGAGAAGCTGATATCTGCTAAACCAAGTGACAGAGGTAATGCAACCCAATTACAAAAGTGCTTATTTTTACTGTCCCCATAATCTGAGACATGATCTTTGTAACGATAAAACCCCTTTAAGCGATCTTTCTATATTCTCAGTGTTACTGTGTTAAGATAACAACAGCTGGACAAGATAGTTGTAAGCTGATCTTTTTGCCAAACTCAGCACTTTGGACAATCACTTTTTGATAGAAGGAAATGCTGATATTTGGGTCATCACAGCTTTAAAGGCTGTTACCATCTCAGATATTTACGGCATATCTAGGAGATATGTGATAAATGTCCAAAATGTTCATTTCCCAGCTATGGGACCTCCACTTGTCTTGAGAACGGGTCCTCTAACCCCACCGTGCGGAATGGAGAGATGGCTGCACATGCATAGCACTCTGCGTTCATTTTAATGGGAGGTCCAAGTTCAACCGAGCACACTTGGGGCAACATGTATGAACGTTGGCACTGACAGGTCAGTTCTAAAACGTTTTAAGGCAGTGTAGAATATGCCAGAATGTATGGACCTGTTCTTCTGCAGGTCATACATACAGGGCAGTGTAGAGCCAATACCACAAGTCTGGCTCAGGCACCACCTTTACCCTGGTCTAGCTGTTCTTCTGCAGGTCATACATACAGGGCAGTGTAGAAGCAATACCACAAGTCTGGCTCAGGCACCACCTTTACCCTGGTCTGGCTGTTCTTCTGCAGGTCATACATACAGGGCAGTGTAGAGCCAATACGACAACTCAGGCTCAGGCACCACCTTTACCCTGGTCTGGCTGTTCTTCTGCAGGTCATACATACATTAACAGTGTAGAGCCAATACCACATGTCTGGCTCAGGCACCACCTTTACCCTGGTCTGGCTGTTCTTCTGCAGGTCATACATACAGGGCAGTGTAGAGGTCAAACCACAGCTCTGGCTCTGGCACCACCTTTACCCTGGTCTGGCTGTTCTTCTGCAGGTCATACATACAGGGCAGTGTAGAGCCAATACCACAAGTCTGGCTCAGGCACCACCTTTACCATGGTCTGGCTGTTCTTCTGCAGGTCATACATACAGGGCAGTGTAGAGCCAATACCACAAGTCTAGCTCAGGCACCACCTTTAACCTGGTCTGGCTTTTCTAACTGTTCTGCGCCTAGATTTGACGTCAAAGAATCATAAATGTGTCTACTTCTATGAATGTGGTGCTATGCCCCCAGAATGCCCCAAAACTTTGGCGCATTAAAAAGTATCTTTGGCACATTACAAAAGGACTTATCATGCCAAAGTTTGGAGTACGCCTCATTCTTTTTGGCTCAAAGTACACCAGCAAAGCCCCGTTCATACATGTCGCGCTTGGACTGTATAGGAGGAGTGAGAGGCCCCCAAACATTTTGTAGAAAAGGATTTAAAATAAACCTGTGGATTCCATATCTCTCGATATTGGATGCGTTTAGTCCATCACGTTTTCCAAGTAGATCTTTTCCAAGTAGATCTTTTGCATCCAATATTGAGAGGTATGGACACGACAGGTTTATTTTAAATCTTTTCCTACAAAATGTTCTGCATATTTTGATGAATATAAGGATATGATGGCTAAATAAACAAAAGAAAAATTACAAAAAGCGGTGTTTCAAATAGTGAATATTACAGATTTAATGGAGACTGAATAATAATAGGGTGAAGCTCCCTATTACACACTAATATACCCATGGAAATTAAATCAAACAAAGTCAAACAATAAAAATTGAGATTGGAAGACCCCATTAATTCATGGAGGCTGTCTAATTTCTCTGATTGCCACCACTGGAGAAGTGCAGCTTTATACAGTCTCTATTGACCTCAGAGGGCTGACTATGTAATATGGAGGCAGGTCTTGTTTTCCAGAGCAAGAGATCCTCTTTGTATCTATTGTCTGATACAGAAATAATAGTTCTGACCTGGGGACTTGACTTTATCAACCCAAAATTGCTTAACAAAGAATTTTAAATAAGATTTTATAAACCAGATACTCCCTTCACTGTCTGTAGGGACTATACAACAGATACAGACACTTTTGGGCTTCTCTTTTTGTGTGGCAAACCTACAGGGCAGGTAAAGTTTCTCCTGCCCAGAGGGGTCTACCAGCTGATCCCACTTCCTTGTTTTTCCACAAATTACCATTCAGAATCAGCGTCCAACATGTATGAACAAGGGGACTTGGTAATTTCAATAGCCTCCTTCTGTTGACCAGCCATTGTTGCTTGTGTATAGACAACTTTGCCTTCTACATCCCCATCCAGTTTTCTGTTTCTTTAAGCAAGGTCTCTTTCTGTGTTAGAATCATTTCACCCTCTTTATACATTTCCTAAAACTTTCTTGCCAGTAACAGCAGCTTCTGCCCTGATTTAATGCTTGCCAGGGGTGTAGGTTGCCAGCAAACTAAACCTTTGAAGGATCTGAACTTCCTGAAGATATGTTGAAGGATTGTGAGAACGGGTGGCAATGGACGGACTATGGTTGCTGTGGTAATTCTGTTTTCTCTGGAGCCTTTACAATACATCTAATTGTATCATGTAATCAGTATTCACTAAGGAAGAAAACTCACTCATTTCTACTTAACTCTCAGCACTGAGGCCTCTGGTTTCTTGGTTCTCCTCAAGCAAATACCTCTATCTCAGAAGCATGGCATAAGGGAAAAATGCAGTATGTGAAGTATATTAACTTTCAATGTGCTGTCATTTTGGGTAATGGTGATAGAAATAAACGTGGTTTGAATGTTCAGAAAACAAATTATTCTTTTGCCAGGAAACCAATTCCTGATTCCACCATAAACATGCATGGTTGTCTTGGCTGAGCATGGATGTCTACCTCAATAGGAAGAAAGTGAGACCCACATCCACATGAAATAGTCGATTGTGCTGATACCAGCAGGTTTGGATGTTTATGGCCAACTTATCAGTCTTACTGCAGCAGCCACAAATTTAGAAATCTGACCTCAAAAAAACATGTTGATATCACACGTTGCTATCACACGTGAAGGACAATCTTCTAAAACTGCAAAATCAGCTATACATTATTTATTACATTTACTCTATTACATTTTTAATTTTTATTGGAGCATATGGGGCTAGAAAATTACTCTTACAATTGTCAGGTTTGGTTACCCTTGCTGTCATTCCTGATTTATCCTTTCTCTTAATGACTGCTGCACAAAGGAGTTTTTCACCTTCTGTCCAAATGGGAAAACATAAACCAACTTATCACTCACATTTCATTTTTGACTCCATCTGTGGTATCTGTCAGAATACAGTGAAAAATGTTACCCTGACATATACCACCTCAGTGCCATAGAGAATAATGCAAATATACAGTAGTATATTGGACTATGTATGCTCTATTTGCCAAATGTACTTGCTTTCAGTGCCAGACACAAAAGTGTGGTCTTTTTTTTGTACAAGTGCATATGTTCAGCAAAGAGAGCAGACCTAGTCCAAATAAGGCTACGTGCACACAGTAGAGGACAAAATACTTGCTGGAATCCAATGAGAATCCGTCCAGTATTTAGCACTCGGTTTTCATTTTTTGTCCCGGTTTTCGTCCCTTGTTTTTACCACAATTTTCAGATTTCTGAATCCTATTCAACTGAACTGTACTGTAATCCACTGGGTTTTTTTTTTAAGTGAAATATGACGGATTATAGAACATGTTCTAAGTTTTTTTTACCCGGTTTTTGGATTTCAAATCTGACCTCAGAAAATCTGAGCTGGGTAGACTACAGCTTGAATTTTCCATAAAGGTTTATGGGGATGATTTACAGTCGGATTTTTGTGGATTCTAAATACGTAATCTGTTTATTAATCCAACAGTAATTCACTGTTGTGTGGACGTAGCCTTTTTGTTCTCTCCACCATGGCACTCATCAGGATACTGGTTTTCACTGTATTGCAATGGATATGTACCTCGAACAGAGTAAAAAATGAGATGTAAATGGCCCCTAACTAGAATAAATTCTCCCTTTAGAGTAGCAGTGAAGAAGAACATAGCAGTGTTTTCCTGATCCATATTCCAGGTCTACCTATGGAGATACCCACAAGGATGCAAAAAAAAGTCATGCCTCATCATGAAACCTAAGACTACAGGCAATACAGACTTAGGAAAACTGAGCCCAGCCTGGTAGGTTAATTTTTTATAATAAAGGTATATGAAGTTCTGTTCAGTTCTGGGCTCCAGTTTATAGAAAAGATGTAATGGAGCTAGAGAGAGTGCAAAGACGAGCAACCAAACTTATAAGGGGAATGGAGCATCTTAGTTAGGAGGAGAGGTTAGTAGAATTGAACTTATTTAGTCTTGATAAGAGACAGCTTCGGGGGGACATGATTAATTTATATAAATATGTAAATGGTCCCTACAAAAAGTATGGGGAAAAACTATTTCACGTAAAGCCCCCTCAAAAGACAAGGGTACATTTCCTTCAGCAAGAGAGAAAAGGATTCAATCTCCAGAGGAGAAGGGTGTTCTTCACTGTAAGAACTGTGAATCTGTGAAATAGGTGCCTGAGGAGCTGGTCACAGCAGGAACAGTTGGGAGTTTCAAGAAAGGCTTAGATACCTACCTGGAACTAAAGATTGGTAAGCGTGGCTGTGTAAATCCTGGTTCCTCCTTCACCCACTCACCTTGGATCAGAGGTGAAGTTTTTTTCCCTGACAATTGTACTTGCCTTGTGGGTTTCAGGACATTCACCAGTGGGGAGGCTTGGCGTGAAATCCTTGTCTACATCCCTACACCCAATTTTTCCCCACCCTTGGTTGAACTTGAGGGAAAAGTGTCATTTTCAACCATACTAACTATGTAACTATGCAAGTGTATGTATAAGGGTATGTTCACACGGGGTAATTTTGGCACGGATTTGGTCGCGTATTTGCACTCTAATACGGGCGAGATGTGCGCCGAAAATTACGGTAATCCAGAGCTCTCATAGAGAACTATGGATTACACTCCTCTCCCCCGCCAAGCGAGCCGCGAGTCAATATGTCAATCTTAGGTACGCGCGAGTAAGTGCCGGGGGCCCCCGCTCGGTACCCCCGCCTCCCCCGCCCCTGCCCCATCCCGGGGACTATTCGGCGTAAATGGGTGGTTGGGGCCGTAATAGTAACGCCCGGGAAAATTGCATGAATACCGTATACCGTGTGAAACATAATGGCCTAATACGTAAACTGCTACATTTAAAAGTATAGCTCATTCAGGTCAGGTAAACAGGTAAATATGGGTACAATTGTTTCAATGAAAAAATAACCTCGTTGATTATACCAACCCGAAGAAAAAATAACGGACATTGGGGACTATGGGGGGGCGAAGCTACTTTGCTTTTCAGTAGTGCTACATAATCCCTATATGTTCACACATCTTCATGGTTTGTCACCCATAAATAATTAATGTGCATTAAACATAATAAACAGAATACCGGCGGGTGACCCCCCCTGCTGATGCGTCTCTGCAACACAGCAATAAATAACATATTGCGCTCTTTCAATTACATTAAAACCTATTACTTATTTAGCCTTTGTCTGAAATTCCGTAGAACTCGCTCTCCCTGCTGTAAGAGCACATGACATATATCTATAATACACCAGCCATGTATTCAAAAAATTTTACTACTTGTTGGAGCTCTGCCTGATGTTGTCATCGGCAAGCATTTAATGATGTCATCTGTTTTACATTTAGGAAAATATAGCCATTTTCCATGGAGGCCTCAAATACTGGAGAAATGAGGTGGATAAATAAAAACTGCACTGGGAAATGTAATGAAAAGCCTTTGAATAATTTAGACACTAGAAGTGTTAACTCAGAAGACATCTGTGTTAACTTGTTTTTATGAAGAACTTGCTGGGCTTGGATGACAGGATACTACCATTAGAGCAGTTTTACAGTTTTGCTAAAGAAAAAGAAAAAAAAGAGACGCTACCAAAAATGCATATATTTTTCCATAAAAAACTGCAGCAGCCAGAAGTCAATGGACCAATATAAAACATGTTACAGACTAGGGCAACATGTCTGAAAATTGGCATTGCCGCGGCAATTTTAAGGGGCATTTAATTAGTGTAACGTGTGCCTCAAAGTACGATCCTCTCAAAAATCTGGTGTCTGGTATAACTTGCATAGTAAACTTTATGTGCCTAAAAAGGCACATTGCGCCATTGCAGTGCGTAGCACAGTCCATATCATTGGTAGTGTATGTAATGTGCCTATCGAGGTGCATTGCGTAATGTAAGTACATAGCATATTATTACTAATGTATGTAATGTGCCTATCGAGGTGCATTGCGTAATGGAAGTACATAGCATATTATTACTAGTGTATGTAATGTGCCTATCGAGGCGCATTGCGTAATGGAAGCGCATGGCGTATCATTACTAATGTATGTAATGTGCCTATCGAGGGGCATTGCGTAATGGAAGTACATAGCATATTATTACTAGTGTATGTAATGTGCCTATCGAGGCGCATTGCGTAATGGAAGCGCATGCCGTATCATTACTAATGTATGTAATGTGCCTATCGAGGCGCATTGCGTAATGGAAGCGCATGGCGTATCATTACTAATGTATGTAATGTGCCTATCGAGGCGCATTGCGTAATGGAAGTACATAGCATATTATTACTAGTGTATGTAATGTGCCTATCGAGGCGCATTGCGTAATAGAAGCGCATGGCGTATCATTACTAATGTATGTAATGTGCCTATCGAGGCGCATTGCGTAATGGAAGTACATAGCATATTATTACTAGTGTATGTAATGTGCCTATCAAGGCGCATTGCGTAATGGAAGCGCATGGCGTATCATTACTAATGTATGTAATGTGCCTATCGAGGCGCATTGCGTAATGGAAGAGCATTGCGTATCATTACTAATGTATGTAATGTGCCTATCGAGGCGCATTGCGTAATGGAAGTGCATAGCATATCATTACTAGTGTATGTAATGTGCCTAAAGGCACACAGCATATCATTGCTACTATATGTAATGCGCCTACAATGTGTTGTGCCCGGCGTATCATGTGCCTAGTTTTGGTATATTACAGATCATTTACATCGAGAATTTGGCGTCAGCAGGATATTGGTGTGTATAAAGCATTGGTGTGGACTCATTCGGAATATACTGTTCAGATCTGAGCTCCAGTTTAGAGAAAGGATGTAACAGAGATAGAGAGAGTGCAAAGACGAGCAACCAAACTAATAAAGCGAATGGAACATCTTAGTTATGAGGAGAAGTTGAAAGAGAGAACTTATTTAGTCTTGAGAAGGGATGTCTAAGGTGAGACATAATTAATTTGTGTAATTTGGTACAAAGTGGTTTAATGTAAAACCCCCTCAGAAGAGAAGGTTAAATCTCCAGAGGTGACAGGCCTTCTTTGTCTTAAGAACTATGACTTTGTGGAATAGCCATCTCAGGAAATGGTCGCAGCAGGAACAGCTGAAGGTTTCAAGAAAGGCTTAGACAATTGTAACAAATTAATATATTACTTAGGTAGACGTATAGAATTCTTATTAGAAAGTAGATCCGATTTGATTGCGATTTGGGATATGGAGTGAAATGTTTCATTATAGAGTAGATTGGTTCATGCTTTATGGCATCCATATTCTGGATCAATGAGTGGAATCAAAGTTTTAAAATCACCTACATCCCTCCCTTCCATCCACCATCCGCCATCAACTCTCCACCCTTGGTTGAACTTGATGGACTTTTTCAACCAAAGTAACTTTGTAACATGAAGACTTTAAGGGGTTGTCTCACTAAATCGATTTGTCCTGTTTTCTTGGTTTCATTTTTAATTCAGGGGCGTGTTTACTGGCTTCTACTAGGCTGCAGTAGAAGCCAGGTCTGTAGCTATAGCAACCAGTGCTGGCAGCCTATCAGGAGAGATTGAACAGTCCTGTAGCTATAGCAACCTGAGGAGCTGATGCAGCTCATACAAGAGGGGGTATCTAGGAATAGGTAGGACACTGTCAATGGACATATATTGCAAAGTGACTTGTTTTTGCAATATCTTTAACATAAGAAGCAATCCTTGTATCCCTTAAAGGGATTGCAGATTTTGAAGCTTTTTTTTTTCTGTACAAAAAAACACTATGCAAAATATAATGCATCAAATATATCCAATGGTTTTAAGAATCATAAGCCAAGAACTATGTACAACAGGATTTCCAGTAAAGCACCAGTGTGAATAATAAAATAACCTCAACAATATCCCTAAAGTTCAATTTAATCAGTTAAACAAAAGGTTCCCGCTACTTGAGAAGGAATATGCAGCAATGCGTAGCTGGTACTTGATGAGGAGTATGCGGAGATGAACTCAATCCAACACACACTTAAAGCACCTGCAAGTAGAGCTGAGCACTGCCAGCCGGGACGTTCATTTCCTCTTCCGTGCTTTAGGTGTGTGGTGGATTCAGCTCATCACTCCTCATCAAGTACCATCTATGTATTGCTGTATATTCCTCAGTAGCAGGTCCTCCTTGTTCTACGGATGATATTGAACTTTAGTGATATTGGTTGTTTTTTGGTCTAATATTGGTACTTTATTGGATTTCTGGTTTACACCTTCTTTGGCTTATGACACGTGAAACCAGCAGATACGTTTAATGTTTGGGGTGTTCTATTCGCCGATTATAACATTTGCTTGTTACACTACATGGGTCCTTTTCGTTGCTATTATGTTTAACCCCTTTGGCTGTGTGGTCATAAAGTTTTGGCTCTTAATTTTTTTCCTCCCCGCCTTCCAAAAGTCATGACTTTTTTTTTTTTTTTATCTACATAGACATATAAGGGCTTGTTTTTTGTGGGACAAGATTGACTTTTTAATGGTGCCATTGACGGTACTATATAATGTATTGGTAAATCGCAAAAAATTCTAAGTAAAGTGAAATGTGAAATTAAATGTATTGACAAAAAAAGCACAATCTTCGATTTTTTTTTTATTTTTTTTTTAAATTCTACGATGTTCAGCATATGGGATAAAGGATGTGATATTTTAATAATCCAGACATTTATAAATAAAGCGGTACCAACTATGTGTAAAAATGGCAAAAGGGGGAGGGGGGTCACCTTTTAATATTTTTTATTATTTTTTATACTTTTAAAACTTTTTTTTTAACTTTAACATGCAGTCCCCCTACAGCACTGGCCATTAGGGGGCACAATCATTTGTACACCCTTGTATTTTCTGCCTGAGACAGGAAGTAATACAAGCGCTTAACTGGCAGCTATGGAAGGCTTCATTAGGCTGCCATAGTAACCAATTGGCACCTCACGATCTCGTCGTAAACTCGGAGACGCTATGGCCGTGGCATCTAAAGGGCTTAACAGCTGGGATCGGAGCCGACTCCAATCCCTGCTGTTAGTGGTGGTTATCAGCTGTAATAATCATCTGGCACCCACTGCATATGGAACAAGCTCAACAAGTAAGTACCAGTACGTCAAATGTCAGTAAGGGGTGAAGATGTATATTGTTTATAACTTAGGGTATGTTCACACAGCCAATTCCAGTGGGCACAGGTATGCAATGCAATACGCCTGCTGTTGAAAGTATGCGCTGGCGAGAGGGTACTTTCAACAGTGCAATGGCCCTGCCTCCTATTCAGTTTAGTATTTCCCGATACATTTTTACGGTGATTTTACCTTACTTATGCAATTTCACACCAAAGTACACCCGCAAATACGCCATTTGAACACACCTTAAAGGGGTTTTGCCACGATCTTATTTCATACCTCCTGTATCCAGCTCTTCAGCGCTGTGTGCTCAGAAGGGGGCGTGTGTGATTTGTTTGAATTGCCTATCATGTGACCCAGCAGGATGACATCACCAGGCCTTTCCTCTCTATAGTCAAAGAAAGGTCTGTTTATGTAAAGCATTGTGAGTACCTGAGAGGTAAAGTTTTTGCCTCCAGGCACAAGGGTCTTAGGTTCAAACCCCTGCAGGAACCAAACCGTGGATTTTATTTCTCTTTATCAATGCACAAACCTGACTGAGGTTTCTTTTTTAATTATTTGCACTTTTTGACTAATTACTACGGAGGACGGGAGTAGAGGGACAGCACCTGGGGTTTGAACACTCAGTAGCTGCCTGAGAGGAGAGGTGATGTCTGAGCATGTGCGACCAGGACTGGTCGTATCCCCTGGAGACGAACTGTAAACAATGGCTCACTAAAGGAGCAGCTAAATCAAAAACGGTGCAGAATTTTTAATAATGATGAATGGTGAAAATGTTTATTATTTAATTTGCAAGCTTCCCACGTCAATTTTACTTTGTGGCAAAACCCCTTTAAGTGTGTGAATTTTGCCTTACTTATGTGTGAATATCCACCATCATTCTTTTTTGTAATGTAGAGGGGGACATATTTAGACCAGGAATATAGCGGAATATAGTGAATTATTACATCAGGAAAGTTTTGCTGGAATCATCCTTTCAATTGCAGTTTATTTCTTGCTCTGACAACAGACAAAGTAATACCCTAAGTGATATGTAGAAGAACATCACTGTGGACTTAGGAATAAAACTTCCTGGGTGTTTCTCCTACAAAGTTCTGAAACCTAAGCGGCTTTTCTTACTTTAGTTTGTTATCCTAGAAATTAATTCCTAGCGCTGTAGAAGCCGTGTTAAGATTTATACCCAGCAAGCAGCAAGATGTTTCCAGCCTTGAATCTCACCTCTTGCATCCTGTCAGTAAATTCAAATTTTCGGAAGAACTGAGTATTCAGTGTCTGCTTTCTCCACCGCCAGCGGTAATTTATATATAGCGTATAAAACTATCCATTGATCATTGCCATGAGTCAGGCGGCAGTGGTCCAGGTATATCACACACTAAATAGATTTTATGTTTTTGGTGGAAAATGTGAACCATTGGCTTCCTCAGGACTTGTGTAATCTGCACCAGCTGCGGAGTAAGGACTTTATTACAGGATTCTGATTAAAGAGAAGTGTTGTAAGCAGTGTTTTGCTCATTGCAGTGCCGGGAATCCATGTGGCCCTGATAATCCGGTCAGGGTGAATTTACATATGACATATTTTTACAGACTTTTTTCCTATTTATCTGAATAGGGATTTCAGAAATCCATGTGCTTGCTTTCAAAACAGCCTTATTCAGATCAATGGCACTGAGGTTTGGTCACAGAGATTTCTGCAATAGATCTGCTGCAAGTGAAAATGTCATCACTGAGATGTCTGGATCATGCATGCACTTTTTGGGTGACATGTATGATTTATGGCGCTTAGACGCCAATTTTTCTGCACATAAGAATAGCGTAGAATGCACCTGATTTATGGACCTGTTCTACTGTGGGTCATAAATCGGGCGCATTCTAGCGCTTGTACGACAATTCTGGCTGAGGTAAACCACTTTGAAAGTGGTTTACCTGTTCCAGCAGTAATGCGCCTGGAATTGCTGTACTGAAGCTATAAATGTGTAGCATTGTATGGTTCTAGTGCGCCCCGCCTCCCGCACAACCCCCTGATATTAGGCGCATTACAAAGTGCCGCGGGCGCTCTGTAATGCTCCTGATATTGGAGTGCGGGTGATTTAAAACTATAGCGAATGGGGCTGCCCTGGATGTCAGGCTGAAAAGACACCAGACATCTGGCGCAGCCCCATTCATACATGTCGCCCTTTGTGTTTAGTTTGTAGGGAATTTTTTGATGCAGCTTTGGGAGCCAAGGCCATGAGTAAATTTAAAAAGATAAGGTGATGCAAGGTAGGAATATACAGTGTGGCATCGGTATGGTGACTGTGCAGCTATGACCGACTGACAACTGCTATGTTACCCTAAAATAGGGCTTAGCTTAATGAGCGGCCGAATGGATTTGCACGTGACCACCAGCAAAACCATAGGACCATTAAAGGAGTTGTCTCCCTACAGAGTTTCATAAGATGCATGAATGAAATACTCTGTCACTTCCTGGTCAGACTGACTGTAATTTGCATACAGCTCCATGGTGTATTCAACTCTGTGTTTTCATTCTGCTTTAAGTTAGCTCAGAAGCTGTCCAGAACTACTAGCAGGAGTTTTTATCTGATCTCTCAAACAAAAGCCTGTAATTAGTGCTGTTTGCTTTAGGTAAATCAGGCTTTTTACTGCCAGCCAGCACAGAGCTGCCGTGGCCTCACTGACTCACTGACTCACTTCTATCACATAGAACAAACAGCAGGGGGGAGAGATGTTTACAGGTCGGTCACTGAGGGAACAGAAATAGCCAGGGAGGTGATAAATTCTCCTTAACAAAAACAGATGAACAAAGCAATATATTTGGACAATGTCTTTATTTTGTGTTCCCTACAATTTGAAAGCTATTCTTTGTAGCGAGACAACCCCTTTAACGTTTAAAGTCTACCAGTGTTCAATGCTGGTTAATGGCTGAATGGTTTTGTGGATGTTCACCTGAACATGGTGACTCATTAAGCATATTGACAATCTTTGGTTCAAAATGTGGCAGTGGTTCTAGGCCAGGTCACTATAATCGCACCATGCATTCCTACACCTAAAGAGGTTCTCTCATCAGGCTGTTTCACAAAACCTGCTCTTCACAGCCAGCTTCAGGCTTCCACTTCCTGTTCAGGCTGTGAGTGGTTCTACAGCAGTGATTGATATTTCAGCTTGGCTTTTCCAAGCTGAGTCTGTTACAGTGACTTTGGTGATGGAGGGGTTTAAACAGCAGGGCATAAAGCTACAGAACTGTAAAGGGTTAAAGTGTGTCAGTAATAAATATAAACAAGCTTCTGCATTGCTAATAAGACACAGCAGAGAATGACATCACCATCCAGACCAGAGAGGTGGTTGGTAACCTAGGAAGGCTTGTGTACAAAAGCAGTAGATAAGATCTCCTCTATCTCTGAAGGGAAGCAAAATCAGAAAAGCAATGTATATGGTAATGTTCTTTATTTACCGTTGCCTACATGTTTAAAGCTAATCAAAGAATTGGGGAGACCCTTTAAAGTTTTCTTCCTTTTGGTTTTGGCTTAAAAAGTGCACCTTAAACTGCATCAAAAATTGTCTGTCTGTTGTCAGTACAAAAAATCTTCTAAAAATCCACCTAAATTTACATGCTATGGGTTTAAAAATATGCAGGTAGATTTCCAAATCTCTGCCATGTGGAGGAAACGGGACATTTTATTCACTTGGTTGCTACCTTTTTCTGCTGCAGATTTTCCATCCACAAACCCAGACTATGTCGCTGCATTCACACGTTGCTCATTAGTTGCAATTTTCAACTGCAGTTAATATGCGAGCAATTAAAAAACACTTGGTTTTTTTCAATATCCTTATGTGCTTTTTAATTAATCTCACTGTGGAGTTATAGGTGGGGGCCCTGTTACAGATTTTGCTGTAGTGCCTCAGAGCTTCAAATAGCGCCTCTGTTAGTAGTAAAGCTCTGTTGTATGGGAGGTTTTCCTGGTGGACTATTGCACTGGGGAACAAAAAATAATTTTTTTTGGTGCCTAGAAATTTTAACTCTATTCTGGGTATTTGAATGCTGCTAAATCCAAAAATACCATTGTATTCTAGCAACTCTAGTTTCTGAGATGTTGATTCCATGATTCTACATTATTATTATTATTATTTATTTTAGAGCGCCATTGATTCCAGGGTGCTGTACATTCGGGGGGAGTTACATACATAACAAATGTTGAACAAATACAATGGTGACAAAAAATGACTAGTAACTGATACAGAGGGGAAAGAGGGCCCTGCCTGCGAGGGTTTACAATCTACAAGGAGGAAGGAAGAGACAGGAGGGGAGGGGCAGACATGTTTGTGGGGTAGTACAGTGGCAGCAGGGTTATTGTAGGTTATAGGCAATCCTGAAGAAATGGGTTTTCAGGTTGCTTTTGATGCTGGTGAAAGTTGGGGATAGTCTGATGTGTTGGGGCAGTGAGTTCCAGAGTGTGGGGGAAGCACAAGTGAAGTCTTGAAGACGGTTGTGTGAGGAGCTGATGAGAGGAGAGCAGAGGAGAAGGTCCTGTGAGGAGCGGAGATTGCGTGAGGGGAGATATCTGGAGATTAGGGCAGGGATGTATGGAGGAGAGAGGTTATGGAGAGCCTTGTAGGTCATGGTTAGTAACTTGAAATTAATTCACATTGTTCTTGTAAATATCTCTTCTTATAAATATGTAGTACAGATGAATAGAATTTAATTTGTTTTTGTTTCCATTTGTTCTTTAAATGTTCTAAAATTTATGTATTTTGTGTTTCACATGAATTTCCAACATTTCTTTAGTGCAATATTGAGTAACCACTACTTTCAGCAGCAGATACTTGTGGCAATGCCAGATCTCCAAAACTAGAGCTGATGGAGGAAATGGGAATCGTTTTTAGAATCAGTGCCCCAAACATACTCAAAATGGTTCCAACTTTTAAGACACCAAAATGAGTGTTCCCCAGTGTAACTATGTGTACACTACTGACAGTAACTATAAAGTTCCTAGTGACAGTCGGGAGGATGGTTGGGGGCGCAGTAAATGCCTTGTGTTAGTTAATGAACCGCCCTGCATCAGAGCTCTGTACAGATGTTTTGCATAAACTATAGCATTATAAACAACTGAAGATCAATTTGCAATAAAATGACTCATAGCTCCACAAAAATGACCTTTTCCTTTTAACATTATAAATATATCGGGATCGCTGTGTTGAAACTCCTTGTTTTTACAGCATTATTGTCCATGACTGCCAGAAACCATGATGTAATGCATAACTCTTTCCAAAGAATCTGACTAAAGCACCCCACATCTGTGTTTTGCATTACCAAGAATCACTTAAAATGGAAAACGTACCCAGATTATCATCTTCTGGCAATATTCCCCAGCTCCCACCACATAGGACCTGCCTGAAATCAGTATCCATTCCCCATACAGCTGTTCACACAAGATTATCAGAATTAAAAGGGGCTTATGGGTCATTGACAAGTTTGGACCATCCTAGATGAAACTAACGTCACAAGCGAGGTCCTGCTGAAAAATGCCATTTATACCGGGTATAAATAAACCACTCCGCCAGTTGCTACCAGTTTAGTCAATTCAGAGCAGCTGGCAACCATAAAAGGATTGCACAGTATATTTATAGCTAAAATGCTGTTTCCTTAGAAAAAAAATGCTCAGCACATTTCATTACATCCTAAGGCTTTGTTCACATGACAAGTATTTCAAGTCCTAATCTACAAGGATTCTGACTTCAAATACTCGTCTAAAACCCCCCAAATATGCATTGTAGTTCACACAATGCGTATTTTTAACGGCTGGTTTTGAAAACCGACGTGTGGTAAAAAAAAAAATTAAAGCTTGTTCATTCATTGGTCATATTCCATGTAGAAAACACGTGGAAATTTCCTAAAACATTTGTATGTGATTTTTAACATAGATCTGCGTCCAAAACCACATAGGAATGAATGGGATTAGTTTCTGACTGTAAAACTCAAGTAAACCAAATCTGATAAAAAGATCCAAAATCCATATGCAACAAGCATGTGAAAAACGTGTTGGAAACGCGTTGGATGACGTGGTTTTTAATGGTAGAATCTGACGAGTAAATGTTACTCAGCGTGTGATCATCCCCTTATAGCAGGATTCTCCGATCCTGACCTACAGTTATTGGAAACTACAACTAGTTCTGCTGTCTGGGCATGCTGGGAGTTGTAGTTTTGTTCTAGCAGGAGAGCCTTGGCATATTGTTATTTTTCTATGTACAGGTATATGACAGCTTAGTCTATTACACTTTTCTATAAAGATGGATATAGTTTAAAAAAAGGCAAACAACGTGTGGTATAAGTTTTTATTTTTAATGTTTGGACCCTATGGGAGAGATATCCTACCATAAACCTAAATGGCAGGACACCATTTTTCTTAATTTGTAACTGCTTCCTTAAAACCACCAGATATTGAATCTGCTTCTGCACAATAAGGGAAGTTTCACACATTGCAGTTTTGCATGAAACGCTTATAAGAATGCGACTAAAAGTTCATGCATTGTGTGTTGCATTTTTTGGGCATTTTTCTACACTGCAAACCAAGTGATGGAAAAACGGAAACAGAAAAAAATGCACTTTTTGAAAACAAAAACACCGCGAAACCTGCACGACAAAATCCATAGACCCAAAACAAAAATCTGCTGTTTTTAAAGCAGAAGCGCAGCAGCACTTATCTAAGCAGCGTGTCCCTAAACTTCTGAGCGTCTTTTTTCGATTGTCTTCAGAAAGCCGAACGTGTGTTGCAGAAATCTATAAACAGTCCATGGGGCAGATTAATCAGTACTGTCTAACTTTTAGAAAGTGTAAACTTAGACTAGACAGTCTATGTGCCACATTTATTATAATGTTTATTAAATCTGCCGCATGTTTAGACTGTCTAACCTAATTTTGTACCTGCTATTAGTTTATGCCACTAATTGCAAAATTTTGCACATTTTTTGGCGAACAGCATTGCAGGCAAAGCAATAGCCCCTTTCCAGTGAGCCATGCTCCTTTTACCGATTGTCACCATTCAGGGCACTGAAGTGTCTAGAAACTGTCTAAAACACATAATAAATGAGGTTTATGCCATTATTTGTGTCTATAATTACATCAGAATTCTAGTGCAATTGCCTTAAAGGGGTTTTCTCACCACAATGAGTAGCTTTAAACATATAGGGACAGGTAAATGAAGACTTTTTCTAAATATATTGCTATATTAATATTGCACTGGTCAGGAGATAAGAGAGATTTTATGTGCTTTGAGTGCACACAAGTGTCTCTAGGTTACCGTCCATATCTCTCTTCATGATTGTAGATTGTAAGCCCTCACTGGCATGGTCCTTTCTCCCTCTGTTGTGCCAGTTGTAAGTCACTCATCGTCATAATTGTACTCATTTGACATATATTATATATGTAACCCCCCTTGAATGTACAGCGCCCTGGAAACAATGGGGCTTTAAAATAAATAATAATAATTAGACAAAGAGCAGGCAGTCATGTCACCATGGTCGGAGGAGCAGAGTCCTTATCTCTAAAAAGATTAGATTAATTCTCTTTAAGGGTATGTTCACACGGCGTATTGTACGCGCCACAATACACCAGGTGTTTTTAGAAGTACACGCTGGCCAGCACGTACTTCAAAAGCGCAAGGAAGGAGGGGCATCCCCATTCACTTCAATCATCCCCTGCGCATAAATGCTGGGAAGAAGTGACATTTCACTTCTTTCCCCCGGTGATCAATACGCATCGGGGAAGACAGATGTAATTCATAGCTCTCTAGGAGACCTATGAATTACATAATCGTGGGGTGCATTTCGGCCATGTTGTAGTTCAATTACATGTCGATATGCACCCCGCAATTATGCTGTGTAATCATACCCTTAAAAGCACTTATTTTCACTCCTTGGAGGTCTGTAGTGTTTTCTTATAGATTCAATCTCCTGCTCCCGTCTCAATATTGGCTCAGCTAGTTATAGAGGAGCTAAATATGTTAATCACTGCTATAGAACCACCCGCAGCCTGAAAAAACCGTGCAAGTCTGAAGCTGCCTGTGACTCTGAAACAGCATGGTGAGAAAACCCCTTTAATGAATGTGCTGACATGAGTCCATACTCTGCTCACTCTTCATATACCCCATCAGAGTGGCACACTACTCCACTACATGCCTCCGCCCCTTCGTTGAAGCAGTTCATCGCAGTCTCAGGACTTGGACCCAAACAGGTCAAAAATGTGCGATGTCACTGTTTATTGGGCTGTGATATCTTACTGTAATGTGTTATCTAACCCTCGATCACAAGAAAAGCCATTGAAAAGTATTGAATAAGTTGAGATCTTTTTCTGTGTTGGTCTCTCATAGATACACTCAGGTATTCCAGCAATGCTACCTGCTTTGAGCATTTTTATTGGTTATCTTCCTTTTTTACGACCTAGAGGTCCCTGTCATGCTGGAATGTCACATGTAGTTTTCTTCTAAACATTTTACCATCTGCCAAAAATATTTAGTGCCGTCCTAAGATGAGCCTGTCAGTGCTTGTAGTGATGTCAGCATGGGACAGGTTCAGATTTATCACCAGTGACATAGCCTTGTGAGCGGCCAGCCATTTCACCTCCTGCATGCGGCTGGAGCAGACTCACTACTCACCAAGGGCAAGTCATCTTTTCTGTTATCCTTTTATTCCACTGGAAAATGTGCAGCTTTAGAGAAGATTTTTCTCTGTTGTGTGCTTAGCTCATTTGGGAGATGCTGTGGTAAACACTAGGGGAGACATGTATGAATTGAATGCGTCAAAGGTCATTTTCTCATCTTTTTCTTTTAGTGTATAATGCACCTGAATGTATGAAAGTGGTTTTTGTGCAGTTATAAATGGTGTGCAATGAACCTCGCCTGTATGTTAGGCACATTATGGAACTTAGGCGCATTAGTAATGCACCAAACATGTATAAAGGCTATAGATAGCTTGGAAATAAAAGAAAAGTCATTAGAATAGCATGTCAGTGAACAGAAACCATGGTACTGATCCTGCTTGGTGGACCACAGAATCCAGCAAGACTTGTGCTGTGCTGGCTCTTGCTGTATGTAGAATAAAGGGTGAGAGCAGCAAAAATACATTTCAAATTTAACGTAGTAAAAATGACAAATGTAAAAATCTAAACATAACCATCAGTGGGTTATATAATGTAAAACTAGTTTTAGTTTTTATTCATTTAAAATACATTTTATAGGAGATATTTTTATATTTTTGGGATATAATATATTTTCATATAAATTTTATATGATAACATTTTTTATTACATTTAAATAATTTAATTGTATATAGTTTGATAATTATAATAAATTACTTTTTATTAATGCACTGGTTTAAGTTGAGAAATAAGGGACATTTTTTCCCCTTACAGCAAATCTAGCTTCACTTCAACTCCTCAGGCAGACCACAGTGAAATAGGTCTGCCTGTCCGAGCAGTAATGCGCCTAGTTTTGCTGAACCACATTCATATATGTGTCTAATATTATGAGTGTGGTGCGACACACCTCCATAACGCCCCAGAACACCCCCTCATTAGAAAGCATTGAGTCTTATGAGCAATGTGCCTAACACATTCATTAGGTACATTAGACATCATAGCTGGCACATTTTAAGCCAGAAAAGGGTGAAAAACCCGATCATACATGTCTCCCTAAATTGGTGTAATTGCATCATCAAATAAAGAACTCCCAAAGTGATATTTGGGGAACACAGCTCCCAGGTTTGGATAAAATATGTCATATGAGTTATTGAATATGTGGTGGCTTCCCTTGCTGTATATCACAGACTTGACTCGTCAGAAGAGTCACGAGAGCTTATATTGTAGGTGTCCCAGACCAAGATGTTGCAAAGATGTCAAAGATTTATCATGAGTCCCCTCTGTGCCAGGAGGACTTATTAAGGGACAGGATCAAAGCTCAATGTGCAATATTTTACATAGAGGTTGGGAAACAGCAAGAAACTTTTACTGTAAGGAATGTGTAGGATGTGACATCCAAAAGAAAGATCCCAGTTGTGACTTATCCCCCCACCCGCTGCACTGCCTCTAGTGACCCCAGGGGACTAGATATGGGAACTGTTCTTCATGTTAATACCCCTCTTACCAGTCAGGGAGCATATATATATATATATATATATATATATATATATATATATATATATATATATATATATGTGTGTGTGTGTGTGTGTGTGTATATATTGAATATGTGAAGATATGTGCATGAAATGTAAATTTAAAATTAAGGTAACTTTATTGAATGTTGCGAAATCCATAAAAAGCAATTAGAAAATGACAGTGGAACTACACAGATACGTGACCACACTACACACCATCAAGATATATTACAGTCCAATAGAAGGGCGGGTAACTCCAAAATGGTCAGTATAATAACATAATGCACTATTCAGCTAAGCATGAAAATCAATGTATATATGGCTGCGAAACGCGCATTGGGGCAACTTCGGATTCTTTTGTAACGTCCTCTTCTTAAGGTCGGGTATACACTTATATACATTGATTTTCATGCTTAGCTGAATAGTGCATTATGTTATAGTAGGAAAGTTAATACCCGGACCTATACCGCAAGATATGGTTCAGTATTCTCATGCAATCCACATCACGTCTAGGTGGTGCTCTGAGTGTAACCAGCTAGCCTTCATGTACGTGAAAGGAATAAAGACATCGGCACTCGCCATATGACGTAAAATTCTTCCTTATTTCGGCAAAATCCCGTGGAGGGCAACATGGATGTGTCTACACAGCAACAGCTGTTTCGCGCTACTCGCGAGAAGAACGCGATAAGCGCGACAGCTGTTGCCTGTGTACACCCACCTATGTCTGCCCCACTGGATATTTTGCGAAATAAAAAGAATTTTAACGTCATTGTGCCGGTGTCTTTATTCACTTTCCGTAATTATGTTATACTGACCATTTTTGAGTTACCCCCGTATTGGACTGTAATATATCTGTGGTGTGTATTGTCATACTTGAATTTTCCACGTAATTTTTACTGATTTTTTTGGATTTTGCAACATTCAATAACTTACCTTAATTTTAAATTTACATTTGGTAGACCTTTTTTGATAGGTGTATATGGTTATGCTGTTGGTCTTACCTAGAGTTTCCTTATATAGCCCTGGTTTTCTTATAGGTGTGTTAAGATATGTGCATGTATACAGTCCATAAGTTTAAGTGACATCTGGGAGCAATGCACATCTATTACTTATAGTGCGCTTCAGGCTCTGCTTGGGTCAGATTTGTAGCCACAAGCATCCCTCCATCCATAACATAGCAGAATGGTAAGCTTTGGATGCAAAATTGCATGAAGGCGCCCATAATTGTAAAGTGCAGGCTTGCGATTTTTACAATGTGCCAGGTGTCTACGCGAGTATGAAGATATGAGATCGTTTTTGTATTTTATAGTGCAGGTTTTATATTTGTTTGTTAAAAGTGTGAAAATTGTCCAGTAGCGAGATGGTTAAACTAGCAAATCATTAAAGAGGTGTTCTCATCAGGCTGTTTCACAGGCAGCTTCAGACTCCCACTTCTTGGTCAGGCTGTAGTCGGCTTTATAGCAGTGATTGAGATGTCAATTAAAGGTAGGAATCAGCCAGCTCACCACTCCAAAAAATTTGTGAAGCAAAAACTACTGCAGTGAAAAACAGCCTCCCAAGGAAAGAGGTTGTTTAGACTGCAAAAAAGGGGTATAGCCAGGCAGCAAAATAGAATTGACATATCAGCTCTGCTATTCCTAGCTGGGCCTATTACAGTGACATGAGTGCAGGAGGTTTGTAGTCTGTAGTGCACAGGACTACAGAGCTCTAAAGGGTTAAAGCTCTTGAGTAAAAGTTAAAAAAGCTATTGTTTAACTGATAAGATACATCAGGGCGTGACCTCACTATGGTCAAACAGGGCAGTCGCAGCAACGAGGGCAGAGAGAGGTGGCCGGTAACCTAGATAATTTTGCGTATACAAGCGGTAGATAAAATCTCCTCTATCTTTTAAACAAACAAAAATTAGAACTGCAATGCATTTGGTAATAGTCTTTATTTACCTTTACCTATAAGTTTAAAGCTAATCAGTGAAAACCTTTTTAAGTGGGCAATATAAATTATAATATTACAATTCAAAGCAAAGAAATATAACATAGCACTCACTGAATCCCTGCTGCATCTTTTAATTTTCATCCAGAACCGTGTATACAACTGTGGGCAGAAACATAGGAAATCGATTTTAATGTTCAGAACTAAAGCTGGTTGTATTTTTTGGATAATCCCAAAATCAAAATCTCTTGCAGCACTCTCGGTAGATCAAAAGTAAAACACACTTTATTGAAACCTCATCATAAAAAGATGATTAAAAATTCAAAACACACAAAAAAATGACAAACATGTCTACGCTGGCTCGAAACGCGTAGACGTGTTTGTCATTTTTTGGGTGTGTTTTGAATTTTTAATCATGTTTTCAGGATGACGTTTCAATAAAGTGCATTTTACTTTTTGATCTACTGAGCGTGCTGGAGGATATTTTGATTTTGGAATTGTACCTATTTATCCATCTACAGCAGGATGGTTTCTTCCCCCCTGCACTACGTATTCATTTAGGCATAGATCCTGCAATGATTTGGATAAGATGAAGTTTTTCAGGTGAACAGATTTTTTTGTTCTATGGGCCACATGTATGAAAACTTAAGGTCTAAAACTCACTTTTTTGCCCAAAGTAACCTATGGGCAACAAAGTGAGTTTTAGACCTAAACCGTTTTCATACATGTGGCCCTATATTTCTGCTGTATTTTTTGGATGCTGGAACTTTTTTTTGCTTTTTCCTAACTGCAATGTTTTCATGCCTGATAACCCCAAAGCTTCCAAGCGTCCATATAATCCATCATACGAGTGACCACTGTTCATGTGAGCTGCAGCTTTTTCTTTAGCTTACATTTTACTCTTCTACATTTTTACATTGAATTTTTTTTATAGGAAACAGACAACCAAGTCAACCATGATAATGCAACATATACGTCAGCTCTGCACCTTCATACTGACGTATTTGCTTTACTTTTCTGGTGTAGATGGATGGGCCGACGCACCCTACTGGGGCACATTTTGATTTTATACTGTGAATGAGGAGGGGCAGGACGAGGCGGGGTGGTCTGACCTGGGGCAGGATGGATGGGCATCTGTGCTATCATCACATATGATAGATTCTGATCTTTTTTTAGTGCACTCATGATGTGCCTGTAGCATTCATCAGTGTGTGATGTTTTCATGTGATCAGTCCATCCAGAGCGCTTCCATTCAGTTGCCAAGCTCATGTCACAAAGCACCCTGTGTTCCTCTATGCAAATCCTCCAATGATTCATCCTCCTCTTCAACAAACATGAAACATTTTGCTTCAAGTTTGAGCAAACAAGGAAGAGCTTCATCAATGTATGTGAGCAAAGGCTAGATCCCATCTACTTTATTTCTTAGGCTATGTCCCCACTGCACACAAAAATGGCCGTTTTTTTTTCAGCATATTTCATTTTCTAAAAACGTTGAAAAAAACATCTGAAAACAGCTCCCATAGACTTGTATAGTAAAAGCGTCCTGCTATCTCCACAGAACTTTTTTTTTTCTGCTTGTTTTTGCTGATGGTCATTTTCGGAAACATGTTGCAAAAAACTACAGAGCAGGGCAGACAATTTACTATTGGAGTCTATATAAAGCGCTGGACGTTTTGCGTCACGTTTTTTTTGCAGAAATCCGCATCAAACATAATGATGTACATTTCTTTAAAAAAAAAGTGCATAAAAAGCTCAAAAACGCACCAAAAAAGTGCATAAAACGCAAAACACGCCAGAAAACTGACATTTTTTCAGCAGGCACTGGACAAAAAAAATAATCCGTTTTATAAAAGTTTTTAGGATTTGGTTTTCAGTGAGTTTTTTGTCCACTTCCATGTAGACCTAGTCTAAAAGTAAAACATAAATATTCATTTCCTGAAGACAATTGATTGAAACCGAGGACCACTGATGGGTTGCCAATTTGGTGCAAACTGAATTAATCTGAGGACCGAAATAGTGAATTAGTATTAGAAGGAATGGACCTCAGCTTGTATAGATGTATGGTAGAAGAAAACTGGGTCGGTTGGCGTTTATACTAATTTAAAGGAGTTGTCTCATTACGAGCTTTCAGCCTGTCAGTGTCCCTGGTAAGTTGAACTGAGGGGCGTACTTCTTGGTCTGTCTGTTCTGCTCCCTCTCCCCCTCCCATCAGCACACAGGCAGCTACGTAACTTCTATACAGGGGGGGAGGGGGTTTGCTCTCAGAGTTCACCCTGTGTGTGCCTGCCTAGGTCTGTTACAGGAGAGGGCTGATCTAGGAGTGTAGAGAGGAATATGAAGCTGTGTGCTAATAGAGCAGAGGGGATGCATGTGTTCCTATATCCCCTGCTTAGCTTACAAGTCTCCACATCTCCAGCAACAACAAGGGAAGTGTTACTATACTCAGGATGTCTCACTAATACAGGAGAACATAAAGTATTCACATGCCTGATCTGTACAGTATTAGTATAGTCACAGTTCCAAAGACATATCATGATTATAGTAACAGACAGGGTCACTGCTGTCACATCTATCTGTGTAGAGAGCAGGAGGAAGCAGGCACACACAGGGTTAATCCAGGCAGCTTGGACACAGATGCCAGAGTCCTCCTCCCCCTCCCCCCTCCACTACAGAAGCATTCTGTGCGGGAGGGGCTCTCTGCTCTGACCTGTCTTCAAAGGTGATGAGTCATTCAGACCTGACAGCCAGTAAGATAAGGATCAACAGGTCGGCTGCTATAAAGATTTGAGGAGCTGATGCACTCCTGCTAACAGGGCTAGCTCAAAATCAGTAGGACATTTGTAATGAACATATATTGCAAAGCTGCTTGTTTTTTTAAAGATCTTTAAATTAAAACCCAATCATTGTAGCGAGACAACCCCTTTAAGCTTTGTTTTTGTCCTTGGCAAAGTTTGTGTTTTTTAAGGAAACAATTACACAGTGGTTTTCCACATTCCCAAAAGAAAGCACTTCTCTCCCCCCATCACTAACCATAGAGGGGTTTTGTCATCTGATGAAATCTCTCCTGAGGCCAGGTTGTAGCATGCTACCAGCAGGACTCAGAACAGGGAGGTTGCCGCACTTGCCCAATTCTCCCTGTTTGTTTCTATAGAAGCCCTGAATATATCTGGGAATGTGTGCTCCTATGTATTCAGAACTTCCATAGAAAAGAATAAGGGGGACATGTCCTAACATGTCAACACCAGTTTTTTGGTCTATTTTGCGCCCAAACCACTTTTGACGCCATATTCTTGTTGTAAATGAACTGTTGTACACCAAAACTAGGCTCATTATACACCGGGCACGACACTTTGTAATGCGCCTAAATATGGTGCTCTGTGCGCCCCCGTCGCGCAATGCGCCTGTTGAGGCGCATTGCATATGTTATGCGCCTCCGTCGGGCAATGCGCCTCGATAGGCGCATTACATATACTACCAATGATATGCTCTGTGCCGCGTGTTGCGCAATGCGCCTTTTTTGATGCGATTTGCCTTTTAAGGCGTATTAAGTTTTCTATGCAAGGTATACCTGACGCCAGATTTTTGGAAGGATCAGACATTCGGGCGCACTTTACACTGATTTAATGTGAAAACGCCACTTTTCTGACATCTCGCACTAAGGGAGAACTATGCAAAGACAGTCATCTACCCATTCTTAGTTTATTACAACCCGGTCTCGGAAGGGATTTTACCGGATGTCAAAACCCTTTTAAAGGATATCTCAACGCAAATGATGTAGCATTCATATATGCATACAGTTCTCGTAAAGTTTATCATTGAAGAGACGCAGTTGGTATATAGGGACTTATTTTCAGGCAATGCTTCATGGGAAAAAACAAATATACAAATTAGCTCTTCTGCAGATTAAATGAAAATATCACCAATCTGCCAAACCAGTGTCTTCTACAGATTGATGATTTGCCCTTTTGGAGGACATTCTAGTTTGGCTAATAGGAGAGGGCTGTGTACAGGCCAGGTTCACGTCTTTATTCAATACCCAATGCCCACACAATTTTGCCCATATGGGCAAAACTATAGCAGCTGTTCTGGGGCTCAGAAGTAAAAGGGGTTGCCTCACTACATTGATTCATCCTACCTCAGTCCTGTTTTCTTGGTTTCATTTTGAATTCAGGGGTGTGTTTACTGGCTTCTACTAGGCTGCAGTAGAAGCCAAGTCTGTAGCTATAGCAACCAGTGCTTGCAGCCTATCAGGAGATATTGAACAGGTCTATAGCAATCAGTGCTGGCAGCCTATCAGAAGAGATTGAACAGGTCTGTAGCTATAGCAACCAGTGCTGTCAGCCTATCAGGAGCGATCAAACAGGTCTGTATCTATAGTGATCTGAGGAGCTGATGCAGCCCATACATGAGGGGATATCTCAGAATAGGTAGGACACTGTTAATAGAAATATATTGCAAACTGACTTGTTTTTGCAAGATCTTTAACATAAAAAGCAATCCTTGTAGTGAGACCACCCCTTTAAGGGGCGCACTCAGGGGCAAGAACATTGTACCTTTCGATGTCTTTCTGCTATCTAGGATTATTATGTGGGTTCTGTGATATATGGGACTATTATTTGTACCTTTACATATGGCTACTTTTGCTGCTATTTCGGTTTTTCTAGGTGGTAGGGGCCGATCTCATATTGCTTTGGAGCTGTATGAATTCTAGTTATGCCCGTAAACCATAGAAGTGCCAGCAAAATGAAACCACTGGCCACACAGTATTTCAGTCCACTTGCGGAATGTAAACCCGGCATTAGTCATTCATCTCAAAACTTCTTGCAGATAATGAGAACTATGTTGTACCTTGTGGGCACAGAAGCCGACTGTGTGTAAACCAGGACATTTTGTCCCTAAGTCAAGATATTCACAAAATACTGTTACATCTTCCATTTCCTGTGGTTCCATATGTTGTAATAAGAGGCGTTCTATACCATCTAACTAGCTTTTTATGACGGGTAATTCCTAACGAGCCCAGTGCAGCCGTTATTATAACACTGTAGAACGAGACATGGAGAGGTTCACAATTTATTAAAACCAGGATGGAGCGGCAGGAACAGAGAGCCTTTAAGATGTTTTTCTAGGAACTGGATTACTGAAAGAAGTTCAGATATTCAGGAATTAAGAGGATAAAATAGGATCTAGTAAGGATTTCAGATGTGTCAGTTGTCCCACCCGTATATAGCATATATGTTGCAGTGCACATTAATGTCTAAGGGATACTCAAAAGACAGTCACTTTCTGTATTTCCATTATACATATGTGTAGTAAATAGGTTGGTAATTCTTGTATCACCACCACAGAGGCACACATGCTCAGTATTAGGGCATGTCCACACGGCAAGGTTTTTCGGCCGATTTTTCAGCCGGTTTGCGGTTTTTCAGACCGCCTGAAAAACCGGCCGCAAATGAGCACAATTGTGCTCTATGGAAAACCCGTGCAGCAGTCCCCACTGCATGGGTTTTGCCGTCGGATGGCGGCAAAACATTGTAGAAGCACAATTTTCCGTCCCAAAACCGGACGGAATCTGTGCTTCTCAATGGGAGTGGGGAGGGCTCTTCTCCACTCATCGCGGAGAAAAGCCGTCCCCCCTGCGGCCGTGGGGACGGCCGCAAAACAGGACAAATACCGGCCGGCAAACCAGCCGGTATTTGTCCACTGCCGTGTGGATGCGCCCTTAGATACATAGGCTATACCGTGGGGAAAAAGGAATTAGTCAGCCACCACTTAAAAAGATGAGGCCGTTTCTCTGCAAAGGGATCTTGGATGGAGCCCCAGATGGAGAGAGATTATCAGTGGTCTTGTATGTCTTCCATTTTCTAATTAATGCTCCCACAGTTGATTTCTTCACACCAAGCTGCTTGCCTATTGCAGATTCAGTCTTCCCAGCCTGGTGCAGGGCTACAATTTTGTTTCTGGTGTCCTTCAACAGCTCTTTGGTCTTCACCATAGTGGAGTTTGGAGTGTGACTGTTTGAAGTTGTGGACAGGTGTCTTTTATACTGATAAGTTCAAACAGGAGCCATTACTGCAAGTAACGAGTGGAGGACAGAGGAGCCTCTTACAGAAGAAGTTACAAGTCTGTGCGAGCCAGAAATCTTGCTTATTTGTAGGTGACCAAATACTTATTTTCCACCATAATTTGCAAATAAATTCTTTCCAAATCAGACAATGTGATTTTCGGGCTTTATTTTCTCATTTTGTCTCTCATAGTTGAGGTCGACCTAGGATGTCAATTACAGGCCTCTCATCTTTTTAAGTGGGAGAACTTGCACAATTGGTGGCTGACTAAATACTTTTTTTCTCCACTGTAATATCAGTATGTTTAGGGTTAGCATGAAAAGGCTATTCCCACCATCGGCATTGATGGCATATCCATAGGATGTGCCACCAGTGTCTGATAGGTGAAGGTTGCCGGGTGTACTCGGAACTTCCAGTGATTTTAACAAGAGTGATCCGACCACCTCTCCATTCAAAATGAAGAGATTTTAGGGCTCATTTTCGAGATAGTTGCGGATCCCGGATGGGGGACTTGCGCCTTTCAGATATGGACTTCATATCCTATCAATATGATATCAATGTCTATGGTGACACAACTCATTTAATGTGTTTACAAATAATATTGTCACTGTATGAATGTGGATGCGTGATTTTAAGGCTATGTTCACACAATGTACTGCGTACAGTACGCACCGCAGTACATCGTGTGTTTCATGAGATCGCGCTGATTAGCGCGTACTCCCGCGGCGTGGGGGGGGCGGCAGCCCGCCAGCCTCATAGACATGCATTACTATGTCACTTATCTCCCTGGGCGGACAATACGATCGTACTGTACGAGTGGGGAGAGGAGGCGTAATCCATAATTCTCTATGAGAACTATGGATTATCGTAATTTCGGCGGGCGTCTTGCTGTATTAGAGCGCAAATGCGCGCCGAAATTACGCCATGTGAACATACCCTAAGCATCACAAGTGATTAAATTACACAGTAAAAGGTTGGTGTCACAAGGTCCAGACCTCCTGTGGCTTGACTGAACTTAAATTATCAAGGACCCCAGTGGCGGTCTAAGTGCTACTCACCAGAACCACAGGGAGATATAAATTGCACTTACGTTTATCTCACTTGTCATATTTTCCTTTTGCCATTTACTTGCTGCATACTATATTTCTTTGCAGACTGATACACATCGATTAAATACATAGAAATGGATACGATTTAGCATAAATGACTCAAAACGCGTTTCTTCACCTGACCGGATTTCTGATGAAGGAATGTGCGAGTTTGTCACCGTAGCCGTCACGCTATATAAAGTCTTGTGGACTCCCAGCTGCTGGGCCGGTGGCTCGGCTTCTTAATCGGTATACTACTTTATTTAGGATGAATGCTCACATTCCAGGACTCAGCTGTTGGAAGAAGTGTAGGAGTCTTCGAGGAATGTTACTATTCCAGAATTAGCTTTCACTCTGAGCTTTAATTCCAAAAAGAGAGATTTGGGAAGCTCATTAGACAGATTTTTAATTCCCAGCAGCTGCTGCTGTTATGGCCTGAGTGTTCTGCGAGACGGTAGAAATAACCCTCAATATCTCAGAGGTCGCGCTTTCTGTACAGGGCTGCAGACATTTTGGAGTCTTGATTACACTTCCTGGCATCGCCTGCTAAGTCTGAGCCCTGCTGTCAGATTGCTGGCTTTTCTGTGGAAGTGAATGAGCTCTGTGTTGAGGCTGATGTTTAATGATTTAACCATATGAGCTGGAATGGCATTTTTCTCTCCGTCAGACATTTCTACATAAGGTGCTAGGACTGTAACCGTCCTGTTCTCTCCGGAGCAGAGCTCCCAGCAATATAGTACAATGTATTTAGTGTTGTTTTTTTATTACACTAATATAGTAAATGTTCACTAATCTGAACCCGTTGTGCAGTCTGTGCTCCGCCATATGATATTACATGACATTACACTGTGCATTGATAAAGGGATTAGTGCGGGTTAAAACTGTCTTGGTGTAAGACTTTCTTTGTTGCCCATAACAACCAGAGTGCTCCATTCATTACCTGTAGTGCTCTGAAAAAAATGAAAGGGGAACTCTGATTAGTTGCTATGGGCAACCAAGAAGGTCTTAGACCTAGACAGTATTAACCCACATTGATCCCTTTATCAATGCACACTGTAATGTCATGTGATATCATATGGCGGAGCACAGACTGCACAACGGGTTCAGATTACTGACAGGTACTGCAAGTGCTGCCATGTTGTACCTCCACAATGTGCAATATTCGCCTTAGAAGCAATACAATAATACCCTCTTAATCAGGGCCATCTTATACATTGAGGACACTAGGCAGTTGCCCAAGGGCCCCACAAGCACTGGGGCCAGGTGTGAATGTTTTTCCATGTGTGTTCTAAGGACGTGCTAACAGTGGAGCAAAGAGGCATTGATGCCCTGCCCAGCCAATTAGTAGTATAGACTGCAAGCTGCTTGCAAGACGTCAGCGGGGTGTCCTGACAAAGGTGGCGTGATGCTTGGCAGTGGTTAGAGGCACACAGGCTCAGACTGGCCCACAGGGGAACAAGGGAAAGCCCCGATGGGCCACTTTGCATGGCAGAACTGGAGTTTCTTTTAAACTGCATATACAGTACATCCTTAAAAGAGGCAAACAAGACGCAGAGTATAAGGGCATGACCCCACTGCACGGGTTTTCGGACGGTTTTTCAGGCGGTTTGCTGTTTCGCAGACCACCTGAAAAACCAGACGAAAATGAACAGAACGGGGCTCTATGGAAAACCCGTGCAGCAGTCGCCACTGCACGGATTTTCTGTCCGGCGGTTCTGCCGCCCGCGGGCCGCCCGCGAGACATTGTGTAAGCACATTCTTCCGTCCGGTTTACGGACAGAATATGTGCTTCTCAATGTGAAGGGGGAGGGCTTTTCTCTGCTCATCGCGGAGAAAAGCTGTTCCCCCCTGCGGCCGTGGGGACGGGCGCAAAACAGTGCAAATACCGGTCGCCTAACCGACCGGTATTTGGCACTTGCCGTGGGAACACACCGTAAGGGGCATGTACAGGAGCTGTAGGTTGGGTCCCCAGAATCAACTATAAGACTATGTTCACACGGGTTAAAATTGGGACTTTTTGCCTTGTATTTCGGCCGTACGGGCGTCAATACGGGGCAAAAAACTTCCCAATAATTTAAAGGAATCCACAGTTTCCATAGGAACTATTGATTCTCCCTCCCCCCACGGGACAATACCCCGGGGGGAGATAAGGACATGTCAATTACTAGGGGCAATACACCGGGGTAAAAGCATGTCTATGGGGCGGCCGCCCCTGCCCCAGCCGAGCCCCTGAACACACGGGTAATTGCGGGCGTAATTACGCCCCGAAATTTTATGTCTGTGAACATAGCCAAAGGGTGGGCCCCCAGATAAAATTCCACGGGCCTAGACATACCTCCCAAGAGTCCCTATTTTGGAGGGGTTTTTTTTCACCCCCCTTTTCCCCTTTTCCCCCCCTTTTTTTTAAAAATTTTTTCAAGGGAAAAGTTTTTGGCAAACTTTTTTGTTTAAAGGGGTTTTTTTTTCCCCCTTTTTTTTTAAAATCCTTGGCCCTTTTTTCTTTCCTTTTTTTCCATCTTTTTCCTTCTAAAATTTTTTTTCCACTTTTAAATTTTTTTTTTAAAATTTTTTTTCTATTTTCCCCTTTTCAATCTCTAAAAATTGGGGAATATGCCTAGACCCGGGGTTTTGCCCCCCCCCAAACCCTTTTAAAATTCAACTCCCCTATGCAGTTAATCCAAAAACATTTGGGGATTTTTTTGTTTTCCCCCTGGGGGGGGCCCCGTTTCCCCCCCTGGCCAAACCCCGCCAACCATGGGGATCCTGGTGTATGTTGATTTGGGGGCCCCCTGCATTTTTGGGATCCCCCTTTTGGTTAAAAAACCCCTTTTTACCCATGCCTTTAGAAATCATGGTTGTGATAAAAAAACCCCGAAATTTGAAACCCCTTTAGAAAATTTTGGGGCCAAACCCCCTATTTTTCTGACCTTGGACTGGAAACCCTTTTAAAAAGGAAAAAAACCCTTGTTTAAATATGGCTAAACCAGATTCCCAAAAAAACCAATTTTGCTTTTTTAAAAAAATTTTATTTTTGGGGAGAAAGGGAAAAACACAGTTTTGGAATCCCGTTTTTAAAAAAAAAAAATAGGGGTAAAAAGGGGTTTAAGCGAAAATTTTTCGGGTTTTTGGCAAAATTCCCCCTAGAAAGGGGGTTTAAAAAAAAAAAAAATTTCAGTAAAAAAAAATTTTTACACATTTTTTTTAAATTGTAAAAGGGGGGAAAACACAAAATTTTTAAACCCCCCCTTATTTCCAAATTTAAATTTTTTTCTTTTTAATTTTTATGTTTTTTTGGGCGGTTTACTGGCTTTCCCAGGCTGAGAGAAACCTTACATCCCAGGTTGGAACCCAAAAAAGGGGTTAACCCTTTGGGACCTGGGGGTTTTAAAACCTAAAGAGGGTTTCCCGAAAGGTTTTGGCACTTAATGCCTTTTGAAAAAATTTTTTGGGGGCCCTTTTTTTCAAAAAAAACCCTTTTAAGGAAAAAGGATTTTGGGATTTTCCCGTAATTTTCCCGAACGTTTTTTTTAAAAGGAAATCCGCCCAACATTTGAAAAAAGGGTTTTTTTAAAAATTTTCATAAATGATAGTAAAGGTTCCCTTTTGGGGAAGCCAAGTCCCCCTTTTTATGCGCCCCCACAATTTGGACTACCCCGGTCCCCCCAAATTTTTTTTCCCCTGGAATTGGGCACTTTGGGTTTTTTTGCCCCTAAAATTTTTTTTTCAATATTTTTTTTTTAAAAAAATGACAAAATTTTTTGCATAGCAGTGGCTCCTGCAAAGTCGGGGGAAAAAATTTTGGGGGGAATATTAAAAAAGCAAAAGCAAATCTTTTTTAAAAAAAATTCTTTTGTCTCCCCTTAAAGAGTTCAATATTCCGATGCCCGGGGCCCAAAGGGGCGAAAATGAATGAAGCTGGCCAAAAGGTTTTTTTGCAAAATTTTTTGGGGGGGTGGCCCCGAAAACTTAATTTTTTTGGTATCCAGTTTCAAAAATTTTTCTTTTGAACGTGAGGTATTTTTTTAAAAAAAAAGTAAAGGGGGGGGAAAAAAAAAAAAATGGGTTTTTAAATCCCTTTTGGGGGAAGTTCGGAGAAAAGGGGGATTTTTTACAAAAAGTCAAAAAACTCCAAATATTTAAATTTTTAAAAAAAGTAATATGAAATACCAAGGTTTTTAAACCAAGTAAAAGCCCCCTTTTTTAAAAATTTTAGGTTTAACTTTTAAAAGCCCCTTTTAATGTTAAAAAATTTTTTTTTTTTGGGGTTTTGGTTATTTACCCGGGGGTTTTCCGGGTTCCCCGGGGGGGTTTCGCTTCATCGCGGAACCGTCGGAAAAATTTGGGGCCCCCCGAGAAAGGGTTATTCCCCCCCCCCGTTGGGAATCCGAGGGGGGAAAAAAGGGAACATTTAAATTTTTTTGCTAGGGTAAAAAAAGTTTGGGGGGGGGGCCCCCCCCAGGGGTCCCCCCCCCCCCCGTTTTTTATGCCGAAAACCCACCGGGCCCCCAAAAAAAAACCCTGGGGCAAACGGCCAAAACCCCACCTCAAAAGGTAAAAAACCCGAAAAAAAGTTTTTTGCCTTCGGTTTAAAATTTTCCCTTTTTTTTTTTTTGGACCCATTTCACAGCTCGGTGCCCTTAGACTTGAGATGATCAGATATTCACAGCATGCCAAGTGCCAACAAATGGCGATTCATGTGAATGGATCTGGCACTGACAGCAGTAATACTTTGTCATGACTGTGGGGGGCAGTGCGCCCAGAGGCAAACTCAGTAATTATATTTTGCACAATAAATCATGTTCTCACAGTTAAACTTTTATTTCATTATGAAGCGCTGTATTGCGTATTAGATTGGGATTATTCCAGGTGAATCGTATAAACAGGGTAGTAAAATCAGAGAATGTGTGAGGTTTACATTGTTAGGTTACAGGTTACATTTTGGTAGGAACATAGGACATTTATTACTTAAAACTGTCAAAAGAGCTCCATATATGTTTATTATATACATCAGTGTATATACTGTATATACTCTTGTATATACACTGTATATACAAGATGTAAAAGCCCCAGTTTATTTAGTACAGGATTGAGCTTTAAAGCTTTGAACCCTTCATCTAGGTGTTAATCGGTTGCCACTTTAACCTCTTAGGCCTCGTTCACACGGCTTATTTGTCCGCGGATTGGCGCCGTACTCCACGCCGGATTTGCGCTGCAGTATGGCGCCAATCCGTCGGAGTAATTACGGTAATCCACTGCTCTCATAGAGAACAGTGGATTCCGTCGCTCCTCCCCGCTTGGCGAATCCGCCGCGGGGGGAGAAAGTGACATGCCCATTAGTTACAGCGCGTACGCGCCGTAGATAATGACAGTCTATGGGGCCGGGGAGCGGCGCCCCCGCCGCGCTCCGGCCCCACCCCCGTCCCGCCCCTTATTCACGCCGGATTTGTGAGCGCACTCCGGCTCTCTAATCCGCCGTGAATAAGCCGTGTGACCATGGCCTTAAACCCCCGGCCTGAACAGTAGTATAATGACCAGAACATTTTTTTAGTTTTTGCCTCTCTGCGTTTCAACAGTTGTATCTTTTTTTTTTTTTTTCAATGACGCAGTTGGATGAGGCCTCGTTTTATTCGAGACAAGTTGTACTTTATGGGGGAATAGTTTAAGTTCACTTATAAATAATTGCAGTATTTATTTATTTTTTTTAAAGCTTTTTAGTTTTTTTTTTTACACCATTCACATTTCACACTTAAAGGAGTTGTCTCATTACGAGCTTTCAGCCTGTCAGTGAGCCTGGTAAGTTGAACTGAGGGGCGTGCTAGCTTGTCTGCCTCTTCTGCTCCCTCTTCCCCCTCCCATCAGCACACAGGCAGCTACGTAACTTCTATAGGGGGGGGGGGGGGAGGGGGTTTGCTGCCAGAGTTCACCCTGTGTGTGCCTGCCTAGGTCTGTTGCAGGAGAGGGCTGATCTATGAGTGTAGAGAGGAATGTGAAGTGGTGTGCTAATAACAGAGCAGAGAGGATGCAAGTGTTCCTATATTCCCTGCTTAGCTTACAAGTCTCCACATCTCCAGCAACAACAAGGAAAGTGTTACTATACTCAGGATGTCTCACTAATACAGGAGAGCATAAAGTATTCACATGCCTGATCTGTTTTATTAGTATAGTCACAGTTCCAAAGACACATCATGATTATAGTAACAGACAGGGTCACTGCTGTCACATCTATCTGTGTAGAGAGCAGGAGGAAGCAGGCACACACAGGGTTAATCCAAGCAGCATGGACACAGACGCCAGAGTCCTCCTCCCCCTCCCCCCTCCACTACAGAAGCATTCTGTGCGGGAGGGGCTCTCTGCTCTGACCTGTCTTCAAAGACTGAGGAGTCATTCAGACCTGACAGCCAGTAAGATAAGGATCAACAGGTCGGCTGCTATAGAGATTTGAGGAGCTGATGCACTCCTGCTAACAGGGCTAGCTCAAAATCAGTAGGACATTTGTAATGAACATATATTGCAAAGCTGCTTGTTTTTTAAAGATCTTTTAATTAAAACCCAATCATTGTAGCGAGACAACCCCTTTAACTTGTTAGATTAATTCTACAGGTTATTACGGTCGTGTGGATACCTAATATGTGTAGGGTTTTTTGTGTGTGTAATATATGCACAATTATTTTTTATTAAATATTTATTATTTATTTTAATCCCATGAAGGAAGAACTGTGTTACATTTTTTTAACACTTAGTAATGTATTAGGATATTCATATATGCTAATACATTATAATCTGTGTCAGTCTGACACAGGCAGTGATGCGGACAGCAAACAGTGTGCCCTGGTCATTGGCTTCATACACAGACACTCTAAGTCCCCAGGGCTGACTGTGCAGCCGTTCCCCGAGCTCTGTCGGGTCACCGGGTGTTTCGATCACCCGACAGAGCAGGGGAACCCTTTGATTGCGCTGCGGTAACCAGGGCTGTGGCGTCGGCAAGCCAAAGCCCCCACTCCGACTCCTCAATTTCCCAAACCTCCGACTCCGACTCCCGACTCCCTCATACATGGCGCATGTTTAAGTGATAACTTTACTGTAGTAAAATGGTAACATCAGGCAGTTTATCACCTTATGATACAATAATCAAGCTATTTAGGTAGGACAGACATTGACAAGCAAAAGGGTAACAATGTTTTGATCTTTTGATCACTTGTGAGTAGAGTTGAAGAAAAAGCTGTATTTGTATCCGTCCAGTCTAAACCAACATTGGGAATGTGTAGAAGAGATCTGGGATCAGATTTTGGTCAAGTCCTGCTTGAATCTGATCCAGAGCCCAGAAGGATTCAGGCAGAGCTGAAAACCAAAAAGGTGGATTTCCCAAATACTAACAAAATAATAAAAATTAATAACAATTTACATTTTGATTTTTAGGAGCAAAACAGTAACAATGCAGTTACAGGAAATAATCTGCAGAACTAAGCAGATGCTAAATACTTGCAAGTCAAATTTATGTATAAGATCGGTAAGATGACTGTATTTAAAATTACAGTAGCCTCATGTACAAAGCTGTAGTGGATGGTGAGAGATGGTGCCTGAAACGCACAAGTTCAAAACATTGTTACCATTTTGCTTGTCAGTGTAAAATATATTTATTGGATATGACTTTAGAACACAAAAAATTGTAAATATGCAAAACACTGCAGGAAATTTATGGAGTCTCTGAATTTGTTCTGAGAAATAGTATTGCCTCCATCAGATCCTGCATACATGACCTCACATCTGATCTCATTATTTCCAGGCTAGAGAACGGCCTCTCTACACTAACTTGGGTTGGGGGCAAAGCGGTGACCACAGGGGGCAACATCTCTAACAATGTCAGGGTATAAAGGAATTGCCTCAGCCACAGTCAGTTTTGATGAATGGTTTAACTCTTCTACTTCTTTGAAAGCAGGTGAAAAATTTTGCTGAAATCTGTTTGCCATGGGAGCAGAATCTTCTCCCCTGGGCAGCACTTTGCCTGCTCCATGTCATCAATTACACTCCTCATGTGATAAGGCTGAAGATATGGAGCAGTAGCACTGTCTGGACCCAATTCCTCTTGCTCTTTGCACTGCATCGAACTAACTGGACCAACTTATTATATATTTTGGGAGTCGGTCCCTTTTATGACGACTCCGACACCTGCAAAATAGGCACCGACTCCGACTCCACAGCCCTGGCGGTAACGCACCGCCGCAATCAAAGGGTTAAAGCACCGGGTTGCGGAGGTTTCCTCCGTTCCCCGATGCTCGCAGGAGATGCTCTGGGATCGGGGCTGTGTAGTACAGCCCCGATCCCAGCGCAGCTGCGGCCCCGGGCGCCGCAAACCCCGAAGTCTACAGCGACACCAAAAGGCGTCGCTGTAGACAAACGACCCGCACCGGCTGACGCCAGAAGACGGTGCGCGGTCCGTTAAGGTGTTAAAGATCACTCTGCTCTAAACAGGTAAGGTTTTTACTTAAGGAGACAAAACATGTGTATGGAGATTTACAGCCCATGCAGTCCTCTATGGGAAATATTCAAATAAGCTCTAGCGAACATAACTAATACTCCAGCGCCACCTATTGAAAGTTTCACCCCTTAAAGGGGTTTTCTTACTACAAAACCCCTTTTAAAGTCACATCAGCCCAATTAAAGATTCTTGAAACATAGGGATGTTATCCTAAGCTGGTACTTTCTCCATACAGGCAGTCTCCTATCTGCAGACAGCTGTTTGGGGGCATTTGACCCTCATCAGTGCAGAGCGGGGTTTTTTGCTGCCTGCATCAAAGGTCAGAATCCTGCTCTGCATTGAAGGGCAAACACCCCGAAACACCTGTCTGTACAAAACTACCCATGTGGAAGAGTTATTGGGCTAGCTTTAAATACCTAGAATATATATATAGGCAAAAGTATTGGAGAATAACATTGGGTTACATTTACTATGGCAATTGCTGGCGTACATGACTTTCACCAAATGTATTTTGTTTTTTAGACAGTTTTTAAAAACTTCTGCGCTTCATCTGACAAAAGGGATGTGACCCCGCTAAAAGGGGTGTGGTTTAATGTGCAACATTTTTGCAGCAATTGATGACAAAAATTAAGCCAACTAACAAATGGTGTAAACTTAGACTAAATATGTAAACATGCACAAGAATTTTCATACACTTGATAAATCTAGTGCATTTTAAGGCTGTTAGTCTAGGTTTATACTAAATATTAGACTTTGACTAATATACTATAATTAGCAGAGATGTTGTTGATGAGGGTGGGGGCAACCTGAAAGAGCAGCGCAGCCGTAGAGCAGTTTTCAGCTTTTTTTAGTGGGCTGCTCAGAAACTGGGTTGGTAAGTAATCTGACTTTTGTGAGGCCCCGCTCTTTACAGGAGCAAGTCTAAGGACAGTATATTACAGTGTGGCACTCACCTATCAGGTTAAATTCACAGAGAATTTCTGTAGGAAAATCTGCAAAACAAATCAGCCCCAAATTGTATGGATTCTGGTGCATATTTTGTGCAGGTTTGCCACAGCAGACTTTCTTGCAAAAAAAAATAAAAAATGTATATATATAAATCTTATTCACATGCTGCATTTCTAAATGGATTATATATATATATATATATATATATATATATATATATATATATTAAATATAAGTCAATTTAGAAACGCAGCATGTGAATAAGATTTGTAAAATCTCTACCTGTGCAAATCTATAGGTTAACTGCGCAACAAATCAGTGCTGTGTGAACTTACCCTGTTAAAGAGAATCTGAGGCCATTCCGGATACGTCCCTTTTAGTAAATACTCGTGAGATAACAATCCTGGAGCATCTTCTCCTATATCCCCGTGTTGTGCTGTTCCTCTGTTATTCCTTCTAGAAATGTATTACTGAATCTGTCAGATGGGTGTTACCCTTCCAGTTTTCTAAAGTCCTGTATTTTCCTGCAGAGGCCAGGCTCTGTATGTATTGAATGGGTCTTGCTATTTGACAAAGTATCTTCTGAGGACAGACTATAGCTCGCTACAAGCCGGCCTCACATAACAAGAAAGCATACTCAATCAGTTATATCCAGAACTGGCATAGAAATGAACAGGGAGAACTGCACAAGCGTGGTCATCACCCTGATCTGTGATTTCTCATCAGAGGACATCTCTCTGTATCCACTAAGGGCTGTATGTACCAGCAAAGGCCTTGGCTTTGTATGTACTAAGGCCTGTATTTTCCAACATAGGGCTTATGTATGTACAATACTAAGCCCTGTATCTACCAGTAAAGGACCTGGCTCTGTATGTACTTTGAGCTGTAACTTTTCGGATGGTCAAAGAGGGACACATGGTTCATTCACTACAATATATAATGTTTGGAATGTATATTTATGTGCTTCAGTTGTTTTTTATACACAAATTAGCACATAAATCATCCAAATATAGACTTTTATGGTCCAAATTAATACATATGATTGAATACTATATAAATTGTAGCTGAGTGTGCAGTTAGAATAAGTTTATTGATGCAAGTTTATTTATCAAGTCAAAAAGAGGGACATTTGAGGAATAAAGAGGGACAGGGGAATTTGAGTCAAAAAGAGGGACTCTTGGAAGGTATCCTCTATGTAACAAGACCTATATCTACCAGCAGAAGGCATAGCTCTTATGTACTAAGACCAGTGTCGGTCTGGGGTGCCCAGGGCCCACAGGTGGAGTTGACTCTAGGGGCCCACCAGTTGAGGTTTTATGGGCCCACCGATGGAGTTTATTTTAGGGGCCCACACTACAGCTACTGTAAATGACTGTACATACCTCCTATACTCTGCTTTTTGCATTTTGCATCTTTCTCTGATTTTTTGCCTCTTCTGAGAATGTATATGGAGTTAAAAAACAACTAGAGGTCTACCATGCCCAGGGGCCCACCGGGGGTTTCACCTATTCCCCTGTGGGCCAGTCCGAGCCTGACTAAGACCTATATCTACCAGCAGAAGGCATAGCTCTGTATGTACTAAGACCTATATCTACCAGCAGGAGGCATAGCTCTCTATGTACTAAGACCTATATCTACCAGCAGAGGGCCTGACTTTCTATGTACTAAGGGCTGAATCTAGTAGCAGAGGGCCTGGCTCTATATCTACAAAGGCCTGTCCCAGCAGGAGGCCTGGCTGTTTATGTACTGTGTTGTAACCACTATAATTGGTGATATAAGAGGAGCGTCACACGTGTCATCACTGAAAGCGTCATCTCAGGCTCGTAAGAGGAGGGAGAGAGAATGACAGGACAGAAGTCATGAAAGAACAAGAACCTCAGTGGATGAATATAAAAAGAACACGAGCGTGCACTGTACATACAGCTATAAATAGGCTGCAGTAATCTACAAATAGGATTGCTGCAGCTTCCCTTTGTACACAGCACTATCACAGTACGAAAAGTAATTGCTGCATTCTGTACAATATCCTAGTCTATAGTGGTTTGGAGTGATTTATTTTGTTCACACTTTTATTGCCTGTTGTGTTTTAGGGCATTAGAAGCATATGTACATTACTTTAAAAAACACAATCATTTCTTAGGTAAGTGTAGAATAGATAGGCACAAGACTTGGGGCTTCATGTATGAAAACTGTCTAGGTCTACGACTTTCTTTGTTGCCCATAGCAACCAATCAGAGCTCATAGCAATCAATCAGAGTTCCTCTTTCATTTCATACAGTGCTCTGAAAAAATAAAAAGGGAGCTCTGATTGGTTGCTATGGGCAACAAAGAAAGTCATACACCTAGACAGTTTTCGTACATGTCCTCCTTGGTTTGTAACCTGCATAGTTCGAGTCTCTTCTTGCATGACAGTAAATGTATTTGGAGTTCATTGCACACTTGGAGTGAGAAGGCTCTTCCTGGCGGGATGTTTGCCCATATTGGAGTAGTTTTCTCAGTAGCTGCAGCGCCTCTCCCCCCTGCTTACTGTTTCCTTATTAGGCCATGTTCACACGGCTTAACTGCGGGGCGTAATTTCGCCCCGCAATTACGCCGTGCGGACGGGGGCGGGGCGGGAGAGTGAGCGGGGGGCCGGCACGTCGCCGGCCCATAGACAATCACTGCTAGCGGCGCGTATACGCCGCTAGAAAGTGACATGTCAATTATCTCCCCGCCCGGCGACTTCGCCGGGCGGGGAGAGGAGACGTAATCCATAGTTCTCTATGAGAACTGGGAATTACCGTAATGAATGGCCCGTTTTTGGCCCGTAATTCGCGCACTTCGGCGCGTAATTACGGACCAAAATGCGGCCCATTTTAAGCCGTGTTATCATTGCATTACTTCAACTGGATTTTGAGACACCAGATAGGTTTCTGAACACTTCCAGAAAACCTGGAAGCAACTAAAATTGTTAGAGGCTCCTAGAAGGTGCGGGAGCTCCTCATATGCAATGAAATCACCACTGAAGTCGCATGCACATGTATCAATGCTTCCACAGGCGACGATGTGACACCAATTGTGGTGTAAGATAAGGATATCTATAACATTTAGTACAGCAACCTATCAGTAACTGCACAGCGAGACGTCCTCACTTCAGGAATGTTTTCTTGGAGGAAATCAATATATCCTGTAGCTTCATACTGACGAGAGAATTCAATAATTCGTTTTTGTTGTTAGACTCTGTGAACGCCCCAGTGCTTTAGAGTACAGCTGGGAGGAAAGACATAAATCTCAGCTACTTTTCAGAAAGATCCCCACCCTTACTGATCTACAATGATTCTCTAGGCCGGCTTCTCGTATCTTTGTCATTGTAAATTCAGGTTCCGGTGTACAGAGCAGGGTGGTCCCGCTGACCTCTTCCTCTGACTTTGAATACAACTTCTCATAGGCCCTTGAATGGTTCCCTGCAAGCTCTACAACAGTGGTACTCAGAGAGCACATTGGTATTGGTGACCCTCAGCACAAGACCTAAAGACATACCTTGTAATTTGGTTCTATCATTTCCTCTAGGGGCTGTTTTCTTCTGGTTTTTACTCCTCACGTACACACTAGGTATGTGCAGACGGCGTCTTGAATACGCTTTTGCAACATATTACGTCAAACGCATCCAAAAACATATTTGGATATGTTTTTTGGACTGCAAAAACATATTCCTATCGTTTCCATTGCCTTTTCCATATGTTAAATGAATCAGAATTGATATGTCAGTTCTTTGAATGCATCCACTTAACAATGCAAAAACGTATGTAAAACGTGTATCATCTGAACGACAATACGTATTTTAAATTGAAATCAACGTGGTCACACTTGAAAATTGTTAAGTACTTACTAGGGTCTGTTTTCGGCACATAAAACACACCAAAATACATATTTAACAAACGCTGTGTGAACGTATCTTAAGGGCGACATGGATGAATGGGGCTGCGCTAATTTTCTGCTGTACTTTGAGCTAAAACACCTATAATCTTGTCCGACAGATGTATGACCTTTCCTGAAATAAAATCTGATGCATGCGGCGACATACCCAACACTTTTGTATGCACCAATTATATGAGGGCATGTCGTGCCGGATTCGTATGAAGTGCTTCATTTATCAATGTGGTACAAAACTGTCGTACCAGCCGCACCCATTAAAAAAATGCTGTGAGACACTTTCATAAATCCTGACAAATGCTACACTACCTGACTAAGAAATACGACGGTTAAGGCGGCGCCATTTTCATACATGTCCCCTTAAATGTTTCCATAGGGCTTCATTGTCAGACAAAGGCCCAAAGATCATCCTTTTGGCCCCCCACTGGCCTGTATAGAAAGCAATGGAGTAGCTTAGTAGATTACCCTGTTTCATCCTATGAAGTTCAGCAAAAACATGTATGTACAATGGATTCTATAATTGGATGTGGTAAACACATGATGTACAGCATCCGCCACTTGACTCAATGAAACCTAATGTGTTGGGAAGCTTCAGTGGCGTCTTTTAACCTCTGATATGAGATATATCTATTGTAGTATGTATTAAATAGTGGACTGCTGATCAAGGTTGGAATGACCCACTAGTGTGCCAAAAGAGCCTCCAGTGGGCTAAAGCTTAAACACAATATTAGGCCCAAGAGGTTCAGGAGAAGACAACTCCATGGAGAACTGTCTGTATTGTACAATGTATTGAATACTGGACTCTTCATCAGGGTTGGAAATGAAAAGACAACAACATAGTTAGGCGGGGTTCACACGGATTTCGCCCGCAATTATGGCTTGAATAATGGGCGGGGGCGCAGCTCCCCGGCCCCATAGACTTTCATTATCCACGGCGCGTATCCCGCTGGGATAATGTGCATGTCACTTTCTCCCCGCCCGGCGGATCCGCCGAGTGGGGATCAGAGACAGAATCCATAGTTCTCTATGAGAACTGTGGATTGCCATAATGGCTGGGACGGATTCCAGCCGTATTGGAGCGCAAATACATCGCGCAGTATGGCTGAAATCAGTGCCCAAATCAGCCATGTGAACGGCCGCTTAACCGACTGATTATTTGACTGATATGTCCCCTTTATGTAATGATAACAACCAAGTGTAGAATGTAATTTAAAGTCAACAAGTTCTGCATAGGTGGAAGATGGACCCTAAGAAAGGTTCTCTTTGATGGACCCAAGAAACCCCTGTTTATAATTGTTTTCCATATATCAGTTACTACACTAGCATCTATATTGCTTCATTTATTACATTGTCACCAAAGATTTAAATAGGCTTTATTTGTAAGGATGGGCACTAAACTGAGGCTGTAGCTAAAGGAAGTGCAGAAATAGCAGTAGCTTTGGGCCATGGTGCCTGATGGGGACCATCTTCCATATGAAAAAACACCAAAGTTAGAAATGGCACATTTTTCACCAGGGCCCAAAAGCTTTCACACCTGGGTCTATAATGGATGTAATGTCTCAATCATGTTTTGTGGCTCTGTTGTTGGTATCTGTTGGGATGCCATGAAATCCTGATGTATAATGTGCAGAGCTATAAGGGTATCTACACACGGATTAATTGCGGGGTGTACAGTACGCACCGCAATTATGGCAGGTGTTCGGGAGCTCGCATGGCGTTGGTGGGCCGGCAGCCTGCCGGCCCCATAGACCGTCATTACTCGCGGCGCGTAAACGAAGTGATAAATGACATGTCACTTTTCTCCCCTCACGTACAATACGATTGTATTTGTATGCCTGGGGAGAGGAGGCGTAATCCATAGTTCTCTATGAGAACTGTGGATTACCGTAATGATTGGGGCACATTTTGCTTGTATTAGAGCGCATTACGTCGCGCAATACGTAGCGAAATGCACCCCAAAATATGCCGTTCGAATGTAGCCTTAGAAACAATAAAGCAAATGTTGTCTCTTTTGGAAAAGTGACTATGTTTGCCCCATAGACCCATATGGCTCCGCCATTGTATACGCCGGGATATACCTATATGATGATATTTCCACCAATATTGATAACGGAGCCACAAAACGGGATGGCCTTGCTGGTAATTTTCAGAAGCAGGGAGGTAAATCATTTTTACCTATGAATAGTTACATATGGCTTAACCTTTGCTACTGTAATATTTCTGTTCCAAGTCAAATGTATATTGATTTCTGTGGACATTTATATTGAAGGCATTATTTTCACAGCTAAGAGTCATTGGGTGAACGGTGAATAGAGACTAATGTAGGCACGAAATAAAGTGCTTTTAGGCAAGTCTTTTTTTTTATATTCCCTGGTATATCACTAATAGAAGGGTCAACACACTATGGATCCTCCCCTAATAAAACGCAGGCTTCTTCACCGGCAGGTTGCATGGACACCTACATTACATAATGTATGGCAGTGGTCAGTTACTGTGGGTGGCACTGACATCCTTTGTATTTTCTGCACAGTAACATTGAGCTTTCACGGGTTGATTGTTAAAGGGGTTGTCTCACTACATTGATTCATCTCACCTCAGTCGTGTTTTCTTGGTTTCACTTTGAATTCAGGGGCGTGTTTACTAACTTTTAGTAGGCTGCAGTAGAAGCCAGGTCTGTAGCTATAGCAACCAGTGCTGGCAGCCTATCAGGAGAGATTGAACAAGTCTGTAGCTATAGCGACTTGAGGAGTTGATGCAGCCCATAGAAGACGGGATATCTCAGAATAGGTAGGACACTGTTAATGGACATATATTGTAAAGTGACTTGCTTTTGCAAGATCTTTAACATAAAAAGCAATCCTTGTAGTGAGACAACCCCTTTAAAGGTCTTAGGAGTGTGAATACCTGCTTAGCTCAGTAATTGGACAAGCGATATGGACGGCAGTGATTGGCATGCTTGTTTATTTTTTTCATATAATTTAGTCACAAAGAATGAAACAGGATTATTTCTTCATAGAGGTTCCTTTAAGGCACTGACAGTAGAAACTTTGATCAGTTTACTGTGTGATCAGTCAGTACTTTGACCCCAGGATAAGACTGTCACAAGTGTCTGGTACACGCCCAGTGCACGTCTACATTCGGTTTCTATGCACGAAGGTTGTTTTGCAAGATGAAAGAGAAGTACTTGACTGTATGTAACAGGTGAGAGCTGTGAATGTTATCTGCAATTTCTTTGTTGGTTAGATGTGAGTACGTGTATCCCCGTGAGGCGTGCAGATCTCGGTATAACAGGTGAAAGTCTCATTAGGACTGTGTATTGGATGATGACAGCTATGCAGTGGCTATGTAGACTCATGTTTTTTTCTCCATTTTTTTGTCCAGTGTTGAAGGAGAGGTCCCTGGAAGTGAAACAGGCGCTTCCTTAGATGGCTCATCAGGTTACCACCAAGGAGCAATAACGCACAGCTCATCCATAAGCCCTGACCAGTACGACCACCCCTCTTACGGGATTTATTCCGTGTCCCCTGGACAGCGATCACGAAGGCCAAAGCTACAGCATTCCACATCTATTCTCCGGAAACAGGCCGAGGAGGAGGCTATTAAACGCTCTAGATCACTCTCCGAGAGCTATGAGCTCTCCTCGGACCTGCAGGACAAGCAGGTAACACTGTTTTTTTTTTCTATATATATATATATATATATATATATATATATATATATATATATATTCATTTATACACGTATTTACTTACATGGCCATATACACATATAATTTAGAGTTTTTAGGAGCATTTAATCAGTGTAAAGTGCGCCTGAAAAGTACGATCCTTTTAAAAATCTGGTGTCTGGTATACCTTGCATAGTAAACCTAATGCGCCTAAAAAGGCGCATTGCGCAATTGCGGTACATAGCATATGATTGGTAGTGTATGTAATGCGCCTATCGAGGCGGATTGCTTTATGGAGGCGTACAGTGTATCATTGCTACTGTATGTAATGTGCCTTTTTAGGATTGCCTTTTTACAATGTGTTGTGCCCGGTGTGTAATGTTTTGGTTTTGGTACATTTCAGTTCATTTATATCGTGAATATGATGTCAAAAGTTTGCAAAATACACAAAAACTATGGCATATTCATATTAGGACATGTCACCCATAGAGGCTAAACATCCAATCAGACCTAGTCCTACTTAAAGCTAAGGTCCGGTTCACAACTGTTTGAGGTTCTGTTCAGAGCTTCCATCGCAGATTCAGACAAAAATAACAGAAAAAAATTGCTCAGCATGCAGCGCTATTTTTTTGTATTAAAGAGGTTGTCTCATCTCAAAGTTTCATAGGATGCATGAATGAAATAATGCTGCTTTGCTCTGTCATTTCCTGGTCAAGCTGTCTGTAATTAGCATATGAGCTCCATGTATTCAGACTTCCTTGTTTTAGTCTAGATTAAATAAATTACCTGCTCTGAGGTCCGGAGAAGCTTCTGAGCTAATGTACAGAGTAGAGTAATTACTGTCTTTTGTCTGAAAGATCAGATAACACACAAGCTCTCACACTGCTGGCTGAGACCTGTGTGATGACATCACTCCCTGCTATCAGATAGATCAAACAGCAGCGGGTGGGGGGGGGGGCGAGTACACAGGTCGGTCACTTGGGGAACCAGAGAGAACACAGAAGGTAATAAAATCACTTGTAGCTCCTTAACAAAAAAAGGTGAACAAAGCAATATATTTGGAAAAAAATCTTCATTTAGTGTTCCCTACATTTTGAAAGCTATTCTTTGTAGTGAGACAACCCCTTTAAATCAATGGGCACCACAATGGAAGGCCAATGAATCCCATTGCAGTCCACCTAGCGTAAGGGATGGACACATTTATATCATATGTTTGCATAGCTACCCATACACATAACTAAAAAGTTCATTTAAATTTGACTGCCAAGACCAAAACTGCCTGGAAACGCCCCTGACTGAGCAGATACGCCCTTTGATCAAGCAGGAAGGCTCTGGACAGCCCTAAACTGTCTAAAATGCCCCCAGACATTGGGGAATGCCCATTTTGGGGTAGTGACTCCACTAACCCCGCCTTTTTGTTCCGCTTTGCAGATCGCTAAAAATCCTTATGTGATTGTTTCCATTTCGGCAGATCATTGTTAGAAAATTATATACGACACACTATTGTCTTTCTACACTACAAGCTATTCATTATTTTTATTATTATTTATTTTAAAGCGCCATTAATTATAGTGTGTCGTACATTTAAGGGCAACATTAATTGAAAATAATCCAAAAGAAGAAAAGGGGAGAAGCTAAAATTTAACTTTTAATATAATTATTTAAAATACATTTAGGTATAAAATAGACATTCGTCTGAATAAATAAACCTGTCAAAAATCTGGCATATGGTATGCCTTGTATAGCATATTTAATGCGCCTAATTTAGGCGTATACCAAAAAAAGGCACATAGCATATCATTGCTAGTTTATTTGATGTGTCTAATTGAGGCACATTCAAAAGTGTCGTGCCTGGCATATAATGTGCCTAGTTTGGGTGTATGACAGTTCATTTATTTAGAAAATACGGCGTCAACAATTTTTTTATGCAAAATACACCAAAAAAATGGTGCAGCCCTAATGGGACATGTCACCCATAGAGTATATCCAAAAACCAGTATCCTATTAGGCCCTACCTAGATAGTAGGGACCCCGCCCCAAAAAGGGGCAAAATCATTTGACCAGAGACAATGTCTATTTATATACTGTAGTTTTATGACATAACATGTGGGCAGTGGGGTAGCTCAGAGATTAACACTGTTGTCTTGCAGCACTGCCATGCTGTTCACTAGCAAAGAGCTTGTAGGATCACCTTATGTTTGTACGGGTCTCCTCCCACACTCCAGAAACATATGGTAGGTTAATGCCTTAACGACCACCGCCATCTTGTGACGACGGGCGGTGCAGGCAGTTAATCTGCAATGACGTCTTTAGATGTCACTGCAGACAAAGGTATTTTGCAACTGCGCTAGTAACAGAGCTGTAGATAACAGCGCCGGGGAGCGCAGGAAGACTCCGATTAAACCTTTGATTGCTGGGGTCCATGACCGCAACATAATCAAGTAGGATTCCCCCGCTCTATTGGGTCATCAGGATGCCCAGTGACCTGATGGAGCCCAGGGAAGGTCTGAACAGTCAGCCCTGGGGATCTAGAGTAGCCCCAGGGCTGTCTGTATAAAAAGCCTGTGGTCAGAGCATACTGTGTGCTGCCCGGATTGCAGCCTGTATCATACTGACACAGAAGGTAATGTTTTAGAATATTCATGTATTCTAATACATTACCAGGTGTAAAAAAAAGTGTAAAAAAAAATAAAATAAAAATAAATGTTTAATAAAAAAGCTATAAAATCCTACAATTATACATGTTATTTAGTGTGACATGTGAATGGTGTATAAAAAAATGCAGAAAAACACTTTATGTTTACACTGCAATTTTTTTTTGAAATTCCACAGTAATTTATTTGTAAACTTAAACTATGCCCCCAAAAACAACTTCTCCTGTATAAAATACGTTCTTATACAACTGCGTCACTAAAAAGATAAAAAAGTTACGACTGTTGAAATGCAAAGAGGCAAAAACTACAAAATTAAGCAGGTCATTAGAGGTTGTCTCACTACAAGGATTGCTTTTGATGTTCAAGATCTTGCAAAAACAAGTCACTTTGCAATATGTGTCCATTAACAGTGTCCTACCTATTCCTAGATATCCCCTCTTGTATGGGCTGCATCAGCTCCTCAGGGCACTATAGCTACAGACCTGTTCAATCTCTCATGATAGGCTGCCAGCACTGGTTGCTATAGCTACAGACCTGGCTTCTACTGCAGCAGGTAGAAGCCAGTAAACACGCCCCTGAATTCAAAGTGAAACAAAGGAAACAGGACTGAAGTAAGAGGAATCAATGTAGTGAGACAACCCCTTCAAGGCCTTTTCAGGCATGGAGCTTAAAGGGTTGATGTAGGATTTGAACTGCAAGTCCTAATGATAACAAGGACTAATGTGAATGGCAACGATCGCTGTGTAATATAATGTAAAATAAATACAATTAGGGGTCATGCATCAATGCAGATATGCCAGCTGCGGGTATAATTGCCAATCTTCATAAATGAGCCTCAGTATTTAATGTATTAATAGTATGGTCCTCCCTTAAATATAAAGGTGACATTTTCAGCAATGTGTGTTTGTATTATGCCAGTCTAATTTCATTGGTGGCACATTGCCCAGACTCTCTATATAAACAGTGGGGTTTGATCACATTACGCACTCTTCCAGACCTGGCAATGTTACTGTCGGATTGTTTTTCAATCTAGCATTATGTCATCGACTTGTTCATATTAACGGCTGCTGCAGATGATCTGCGAGGGTGGAAGCACACGTGGCAAATCAGCCACAAAATCCACAATCCACTGAGACCACCTCAGTGCATTGTACTGCAGAAAGCAAAGAGGTTGTGCAGTGGTAAAAAAAAACCTTTTCTAAATGGATATTCCCCCTCTCAAGGCCACAGTATGAAAACTGTCTATTTCTAAAACTCACCTTGTTTGCCCATACAACCAATCAGAGCCACCCCTCTCATGTTTCCAGAGCATTATGTGAAATGAAGGAGCGCTCTGATTGGTTGCTATGGGCAACAAAGTAAATTTTTAGACCTAACATTTTTTCATACAGTGGCCCTATGTTTTTTAAACCACTTTTCTCTGTGGGCTCAAGCAGCTGTTAAACCAGTTCATGTCTGGGCCCATTGCCCTTTTCCTTAGTATATGCAGGTTTGAAAGCTATAACACTATTCTACTAATTTTCCGCCTTTTCTTCATGATATTTTAGGCTTTATTTTTATGGAAGTTTTACAGGTACTTTTTTCACATATAAAGGAAAATAGTACAAAAAAATTAAATTGCATTTTTTTTCATATTTTTTAATTTATTTCTTTCTTTAACAGCAAAAGTGACGCCAAAAAAAAAGTTTTGTAATTGTGTCACTTTTCCATCACAGAGTTTTATATATATATATATAATATATATATATATAATATATAATAATATATATATATATATAATATAATAGGCGATATAAAGATTTAGGGTCTTCGGGGGTGAAGCAAAAAGTTGCAATTTGGGCTGTTAATTTTTTTTTGTTTTTTATAATAGCTTTTTTGTGTGTGTTTTTAATACTATTTTATTTTACATATTGTACAGTCCCATAACATTACATATGTTTTTTCTGCCACTCAGTAACTGGGGCTGATATGTAGGCCGCAGGTACAAGAGAGATACAGGGAAACACAGCCCCTTGTGCTAATTGCAGAGCTTAGTGTTTTAAGACCTAGCAACATCTGTACGGGCATGTCCCCACGGCACCGGACTGCGGCCAGTTTTTCAGACGGTTTGCGGTTTTGAAAACCTTCTGAAAAACCGGCCGCAAACTTTTACATGGGCCGCTATGGAAAACCCGCGCAGCAGTCTCCACTGCAGGGGTTTACAAAAACATTGTACATGTTCATTCTTCCATCCAGTTTTCAATGAGAAGTGGAAGGGCTTTTCTCCGCTCCGACCTGTATTTGTCCTGTGCCGTGGGGACGCGCCTTAACTACCAAACCCTGAGAGTTGAGTGCAGGGCTGCCATCAGTAATCTATTAACAGTTTCAGGGCCCCATACAGCCAAATCAAATGGGAACCCCACCCATTACTAGTTTCTATTTTTTTTAACATATCACTGGGCCTCTTTTTGCTTTGGGCCTGTTGCATGAGTACTGCCTGTACTGCCCTGTAGGCACCCCTGGTTGAGTGACCACCCTTTAGGATACTTCCTACTAAAGTATATATACAGCGCTCGTTAAGTGGTGTATATATAGCAATAAACCATCCCTGCTTTCTCAATGGAAAGCCAGCTAATCCAGAACGTCCATGCTGACATAAAATGCCTCTGCCTGGACGTTTAACCCCTTAACGGCCGCCCGCCAACTTTTGACGTTGAGCGGTGCAGGTCATTTGTCTGCAGCGACTTCTTTGACGTTGCTAGAGACATGGGAGTTAGCGGCGCCGCAGCGCTGAGAACAGAGATGACCTTCACAGCCCTGTTCCCAGCGCAGGCTCTGCAAGCGCCGTGAAGCGGGGGAAGCCTCTGTATCCCAGCGCTTAACCCTTTGATTGACGCGCTCAGTGACTGCAGCATAATCAAAGGGTTTCCCGTGCTCTGTCTGGTGATCGGGACTCTGGTAACCCGACAAAGCCAGGGGAATGGCAGCACAGTCAGCCCTGGGGACCTAGAGTAGCACCAGTGCTGTCTGTGTAAGAAGCAATCAGGGCACACTCTGTGCTGCCCTGATCGCTACCTTTGCAAACGGGACACAGATTAAATGTATACATATATGAATATGCTAAAACATTACTAAGTGTAAAAAAGAAAAACAGTTATTCCTTCATGGGATTTAAAATTTTTTTTTAAAAAAAACATAAAAAAGTGTGAAAAAAATAAATAAAAATAATTATTTAATAAAAAATAATTGTGCATACATTACACACACAAAAAACCCTACATATATTAGGTATCCACACTACTGTAATAACCTGTATAGTTAATCTAACAAGTTATTAAGTGTGAAATGTAAATGGTGTAAAAAAAATGTAAAAAGAAAAAACATTTTTTTTAAATTCTGCAATAATTTATAAGTGAACTTAAAACATTCCCCCAAAAAGTACAACTTGTCCCAAATACAATGAGGCCTCATACAACTGCATTATAGAAAAAATAAAAAAAGTTACGGCTGTTGAAACGCAAGGAGGCAAAAACTAAAAAAAATGTTCGTTAAGGACGACATGTCAGAAAAGAGGCGCTTCCATGCCAGTTTTAAGGCGCATTAAATGAGCGTATAATGCGCCAGAATAAATACACCTGTCAAAAATCGTGGGTGTGTGGTATGCCCTGTATAGCATATTTAATGCGCCTAATTTAGGCGTATACCAAAAAAAAGGCGCATAATATTATTGCTAGTATATTTGATGCACCTAATTTAGGTGCATTCAAATGTGTCGTGCCTGGTATAAAATGCACCTAGTTTTGGTGTACGACAGTTCATTTATATAGAGAATACGCTGTCAACAGTTTTTTGGTGCAAAATACACCAAAAAAAAAGGTGCAGCCCTAGTGACAAGTCGCCCTAAGGCCCAAAGTTCACACGGGAATTTTGGACGGATTTCAGTCCGTATTGCGCGCCGTACTGCACGCAAATACGGCTGAAATCCGTCCCTGTCATTACGGTAATCCACAGTTCTCATAGAGAACTATGGATTCCGTCTCCTCTCCCTGCTCGCGAAATACGGTGAGTGGGGAGAAAGTGACATGCACATTATCCCGGCGGGATACGCGCCGCCTATAATGAAAGTCTATGGGGCCGGCGAGCTGCCGGCTACCCCACCCCACCCCGTACACACGCCGTAATTGCAGGCGAAATCCGTCCTGCAATTACGGCGTGAATCAGCCGCCTGAACATAGCCTTAGGGCATGTTCACACGGCGGTTTTAGCCTTTGGCCCGCGGCCGAAACCTCGTCAGCCCTCGCCGCAAACTTGCGTCTCCCGATGCGGGTTTGCGGCGCGGGCAGTGGCGTGGTCTCGGCACGGAAGGGGAGTGGTTTGGGGCGCGGCTTCCGCCGAGGGTTTGCCCCCATGCAAATTAATAGCAGGGGGCAAAACGCGGCGCGAGCCGCTGCCCAGCCGCGCACCACCCGCGGCGACGCCCAGGGCAGCACCGCGCAGAGCACTCCCTGTCAAGAATTGACAGGAGAGTTCTTCACACGCGCGGGCTTGGCCGCGGCCCCGGAGCCACGGCAAAACCCGACGCGTGTGAATATTAACGCGGTTTCCAATGGGAAACCATGTTAATAAACTAGGCGCGATTTGGCCGCGGGAACTGCGTCGGAACCCGCGGCCATAACCGCCGTGTGAATATGCCCTAACGGTGCTTTCACACAGTGCGGTTTTTGGTGCGTTTTTGCTGCGCTTTTTGTGCAGGAAGGCACAACAATTAATGCTATACATTGTTGCACAAAAAACGCATAAAAAAAACGCACCAAAACCGCACCGTGTGAAAGCACCCTAATTTTTAAGGCATTCGAACAGGCGGCCGGCAAGTAGTTAATGACAGGAGGCTTCTGTGTGTTTGCACATACAGGAAACAGCTGTGTGTTGAGCTAAAGGGAATATCTGGGTTTTCAGAGCTGCTCTTGAAGTCACACCCCTGTAATCCTGCCTCCCAAGCATTTCAAAATGAGAGAGAAAACAGGGGCGTGTATGATACTGAAATTAGGGAGGATTCCTTGTAGTTTTAGGGGCCATTCACACGGCATGTTTGGATCCGATATTGGATCCGAAAATCGGATCCAAGAACGCTGCAGCGATTGGCTCCTAAACGGATCCAACACGTGTTTGGATATGTGCTGGCTGCAGCAGGATCGCACCCTATAGTTTAAAATAGGGCTCCTGCTGCATCTTTCGGATCAAGAATTGACATGTCAATTCGTGGGACGGATCCGAAAGACGGAGTGAGACACACATCGGCGATCACTGGTCTGAACGCTGATGCGTGTTTCTAATAAAAAGCAATGTAAATCACACTGCTATTTGTTAGACACATGTTTGGGTTCGTTTGGGGTCCGACAGACGGATCCAAACACGTATCTTAAAGCGTATGCAAACACGGAGACAACACGCCATGTGAACACACCGATACAGGGGAGAGGTAAACAGCTTTCAGATAGGAAATGCTGCTGCTCAGCTGCAGAGAAGGGTGAATACATACAGCACAGGGAGTGCACAGAAAATATTACATGGACATGGATGAAGACTCACAAAGGAGTTTCAGTCTTTTTTTTTTTCTGTTTTGCTGGGCAACCCCTTCAGTATTTTTGTATATCCCATGCTATAGTGAAAATATCACTTTTACAAACTGGAGACATGAGAATATACCTGGCCAGTTCCCTGTTAATTAGTAATCTCTACATTTAAAAGAACAGAAATCCAAATTCTTATGAGCAGGGCCGGGTTTACACATGATATAAATATGACGCTTTACTGCCAGTCTGGAAACCAAAGTCTACAGTGTGATTTATATGTGATTTCTTGGTGCGATTTTAACCGTTAAATCTAAGTAGAAGTCGTCTGTAGTGACAATCCACAGCAAGACTATAATTTGCTGCATGTTTTTTTATGCTATAGGTGAACAGCAATAAAGCAGCCTTTACATAGGCTGCTAATCACCTGTTTGGAGACTTAACTGACTTATTGCAGGTCGCTTACCACTTCTTCAAGGAGCTCTTACACTACCCAATTGTCTTGACATCCATTCATTTTATTATTGCTGGGAACACATCCTCTATGAAAGTGCTGTGGACAAATGATGACATTTATAGTTACATAAAAGATGCAATCCACTGACGTACGTATAAGTATTTGCAGGTTTATCAGCTGATCACACAGACATTTACAGAGGGCAGTTATCAGGAATGAGTGTAACCATGAAGACTCTTCCGCTCTATAATCAGCCCATGTAAAAGGCTCTTAATATCAGTCAGGAAGTTTATGCTGCCCTATGTGAGAGCAGGATGTGATAGAGCAGAAAAGGGTTCTATATCACAGAGCTCAGCTTCTCTCCTCTATCATATAACCCTATATATCATAGAGCTCAGCTTCTTTCCTCTATCATATAACCCTATATATCCCAGAGCTCAGCTTCTCCCCTTTATCATATAACCCTAGATATCACAGAGCTCAGCTTCTCTCCTCCTTCATATAACCCTATATATCACAGAGCTCAGCTTCTTTCCTCTATCATATAACCCTATATATCACAGAGCTCAGCTTCTTTCCTCCTTCATATAACCCTATATATCACAGAGCTCAGCTTCTCCCCTTTATCATATAACCCTATATCACAGAGCTCAGCTTCTCTCCTCTATCATATAACCCTATATATCACAGAGCTCAGCTTCTCCCCATTATCATATAACGCTATATATTACAGAGCTCAGCTTCTCTCTTCTATCATTTAACCCTATATATCACAGAGCTCAGCTTCTCTCCTCTATCATATATCCCTATATATCACAGAGCTCAGCTTCTCTCCTCTATCATATAACCCTATATATCACACAGAGCTCAGCTTCTCTCCTCTATCATATAACCCTATATATCACAGAGCTCAGTTCCTCCCCTCAATCATATAACCCTATATATCACAGAGCTCAGCTTCTCTCCCGCTATCTCATCCTGGTATTCTATAGGGCAACATAAAACATCTGACAGGTTCAATTTAATTACATCGACATAACAAAAACACAATTTTGGGACATTATTGCTATTACTATTTTCGACACATTAACCTTATTCTCCATATGATTAGAAGTTATACTTTGTGCTTCCTCTATTTGCTCCTCACAGTCTTAAAAATCTCTGCTTGCAGTCATTCAGTAGGAAACTTTGTTGCTGCATCCATTTAGGGCACAGTGTTCAGAGCTATCCTGTTTCCCTGAAAATAAGACCGTGTCTTATATTAATTTTTGCTGCTAAAGATGAGCTAAGACTTATTTTTAGGGGATGTTTTTTTTTCTATGAACAAGAAATCACATTTATTGTTGAACAAAAAATCAACATGTATTAATATACTGTAGTGATTTCATCACAAACATCAGCATAAGCAGCCAGACTCTGAATTGCATAAAAAAATGCACTAGGTCTTATTTTCGGGGGATGCCTTATTTTTGGGGAAACAGGGTATATCCTGACATGATCCAAGCACCAGTGTTATCACAAGAGGACCCAGGCGCCACAGTGGCTCAGTAGTTAGCTCCGTTTCCCAGCACTGCTGGGGTCCTAGTTTTAAACCCAACCAAAGACAGCACCTGCATTAAGTTCATATGTTCTTCTTGTGTCCGTATTGGTTTCCTCTGGGGACTCTATGCTCAAAACATGCTAATAAGTTAATTTGAAATGAAGATTGTGATCCCAGTGGAGGATGGGAACAATGTGAGTGATGACGATCTCTGTACAGTGCTGTCAAAGTTGACCTGTACAGATGTTTGCCACCAGGTTCTGAACGGTTCATATAGAACGGTTACAAGCAGAGATCTTGGAACCAGTGGCGGTGGTGGTGGCGGTGGTGGTGGTGGTGGAGGTTAATACTAAAAGATTGATCTAATTTTTTATTATACAATGAACAAGCTCTACTTGGTGATTCGATGTATCTTATTAATTGACGTTGTCTTCATGGATAGAACAATTAGGACATTTCTGTGTTTGGTCCAATATCTGATGACCTTATGTTTATTTCTTAAGGTGGAGATGCTGGAGCGCAAATATGGAGGCCGTCTCATAACCAGACATGCTGCGCGCACGATCCAGACCGCCTTCAGGCAATATCAGATGAACAAGAATTTCGAGAGGCTTCGAAGTTCCATGTCAGAAAACCGCATGTCGAGACGGATTGTATTGTCCAATATGAGAATGCAGTTCTCCTTTGAAGGACCAGAGAAAGTCCATAGTTCCTACTTTGAAGGAAAGCAGGTGTCCCTGTCGAACGATGGCACAAAACTAGGGCACCGTCTTGTGCAATCTGATTGCGGGGATCTCGCTGAGCAGACTTCACTAAAATCTCCGGTTGCGTCCAGTGACTTTGCTGATGCTATCACAGAACTAGAAGACGCGTTCTCCAGACAAGTCAAGTCCCTTGCAGAATCGATCGATGATGCTTTGAATTGTCGTAGTTTACACGCAGATGAAGTCCAAGCATCTGAACAAGTTAGAAGTAGGGAATTAGAAAGGAGTAGTCAAATTAAGCCAGCACATAATATCGATCATCGGAAACTTGATGAAATGACGGCTTCTTATAGCGATGTTACCCTCTATATTGATGAGGAAGAACTCTCCCCTCCTCTTCCTCTTTCTCAGTCCGTGGACAGGCCGTCCAGCACAGAATCTGACTTGAGACTCAGGTCAATGAACTCTTCTCAAGAGTACTGGTCCATGACTCATAAGGACGATAAGCTGGATACAGATACTAGCTGTCGGAGCACCCCATCACTGGAGTGTCAGGACCATCGGTCAAGAATAGACCACCTTCCTTTGCTTACCATTGAGCCTCCTAGTGACAGTTCAGTAGACCTTAGTGATCGTTCTGAAAGAGGATCTATAAAAAGGCAGAATGTGTACGAAAGAGGGATTCACAGTCAGCAGGGGAGTCCCAAACATATCCCCCATATTCCAACCAAAATAATCCCTAGGGAAGATGAGCAAAGCCGCCATCGGCCAAGGCCTATTGATGCACAGTTAATCATTAATGGCACTGTAAACCGACAGAGTAAATCCGAATCCGATTACTCAGATGGTGATAATGACAGCATAAATAGCACTTCTAATTCTAATGATACCATAAACTGCAGCTCAGAGTCTTCACGAGACAGTATCCGAGAGCAGACCCTGAGCAAACAGACGTACCACAAAGAGACTCGCAACAGCTGGGATTCACCTGCATTCAGTAACGATGTCATCAGGAAAAGACATTACAGGATCGGCCTCAACCTTTTCAATAAGTAAGTACCATATTTTACCTGAACGCTTAAAGGGGTTGTCTCGCTACAAGGATTGCTTTTTATGTTAAAGATCTTGCAAAAACATGTCACTTTGCAATGTATGTCCAATAACAATGTCCTACCTATTCCTAGATATCTCCTCTTGTATAGGCTGCATCAGCTCCTCAGGTTGCTATAGCTCCAGACCTGTTTGAACTTTCCTGATAGGCTGCCAGCACTGGTTGCTATAGCTACAGACCTGGCTTCTACTGCAGCCTAGTAGAAGCCAGGAAACACGCCCCTGAATTCAAAATGAAAACTAGTAAAACAGGACTGAGGTAAGATGAATCGATGTAGTGAGACAAAGGAACACTCTGGACAGTCTGAACATGATCAATTATGATTTAAAGGAACACTCTGTCCATCAGACTGATTGAAAGAATAGCAACAAAAGAATCCCTGTCCCACCCTGCAGGCCTTGTATGCGGCTGAGCACAATGGATCAGTTTTGCTCATAAGGTTCCTTTAATGTTTTTTTTTGTATTCTTTTATATATTCAGAGAAGTAAATAACCACAAATACATTATCTCAAGGGTGCACAACCTTTTCTGACCCACAAGCCACATTGTCCTTTTGTGCCCCTCCCAGGGGCTGCATTAAATCTTGGGCTGTGTCTACACAGCACACAAAAACGGCTGTTTTTTCAGCGCTTTTAGTTTTCTAAAAACGCTGAAAAAATGACTGAAAACGGATCCCATAGACTTTAATAGTAAAAACGTTCTGTAGTCTCCACAAAACTTTTTTTTCTGCTCGTTTTTGATGCTGGTCGTTTTTTGTTCCATGTTGCAAAAAACTACATACAGAGCAGAGCAGAAGATGTACTATTGGAGTCTCTGTAAAGTGCCAGATGTTTTTTGAGGCGTATTTTGGCGTGTTTTTTGCAGAAATTTTTGGCATTTCTGCAAAAAAACGACAAAAAAAACGCATCTAAAAACGCTTTTTTAGCTGTTTTTGACACACTGGACAAAAAAAACTCAGTTTTATGAACGGTTTTAGTTTTCAGGGAGTTTTTTGTCTAATGCAGTGTAGACCTAATCTTAGGTCCCTGTCTAAGATGGCACTTCAATTCAAAATATACAAAATAGTTGAGAGGTCTTGGTTCCACTTTAGGGATCTGGCAGAGATAGAATGGAGGGTCCCCTGCTCAGTTCTCCAGAAAGAGGATATGAGGCATTTATTGTCATTGTAGTTTTGGGGGGGGTTACACAACTATAACTAGAGATATTACAAATACATAGCTCCTCTTGAACTCATCTCCTCCTCTCTGGAGTCTCCAACCTATTAGACATTTTTATGGTAGATTTTTCCCTGATTGTTTCTGAAAAAAACACCCTTTGAGGAAGAGATCCAGGTATAAATGCTCTTTATGTACTAGAGATACTACAGAAACAGTTTTGTCTGGTTTGCTTTTTTAGTGCCCACCATAACAGTGCCAGCCATAGAGTGCCCACCATAACAGTGCCAGCCATAGAGTGCCCACCATAACAGTGCCAGCCAAAGAGTGCCACCATAACAGTGCCAGCCAACGAGTGCCCACCATAAGTGCCAGCCAACGAGTGCCCACCATAAGTGCCAGCCGCCGAATGCCCACCATAACAGTGCCAGCCGAGTGCCCACCATAACAGTGCCAGCCGAGTGCCCACCATAACAGTACCAGCCAAAGAGTGCCACCATAACAGTGCTATCAGAGGAATGTGACTGTCAAAATGAATATTAGGAGAGAGACAAAGCAGGTTGTGTCCGGTTGTTTGAGGAACGCATTTTTGTGCACCCCTGCATTTTTTGGTTTCCACTGAGCCTGGTTCAGTATCTTTCTATGATCTCTCATATGCATCCTGGCCGGCTCCTGCTTATCGAATATCTATATGTGTGAGCCATGGTAACTCAGAGTTTACATGTAAGTTCACACAATAGGCTTTGTGAACAATACGATCAGATGCTCTGATCGATGGTATCTGTGCCTTTGTGAAGAGATATTTACAGTGCTTACTTCAAGCATACAGAGAGTTTCACCACCATGGATACAAGTTACAAGTTAACTTGTACTCCCAGCCCTTATCTGTTGGCCTGATTAAGAGAGGATAACATTAGTTTTGAGGTCACTGTAAATAATATTTTTTTGCATTTGGTTAAAGATCATTATAACCTTCTGGAATTATTTTACTAGGACATACTATAACTGACTGATAAATAGAGGTACAACCATGGGTACATGCACAAATCAATAGAATGAATAGACTATCTAAGTTGCAGGTTTTTTGCACAGTGCCACATCCAATCCAAGTATTAAGTTTCAGTTCTCTGTACAGTTCCACATTAAACCCAGTGCCATGGAGGTACTAAGCTGCAACTGTTTTGCACAGTGCCACATCCAATACAGCTCTATGCGGGGAGTGAGCTGTAATTCTCCACACAAGATCTGGTCAGGACGAGTACAGCTCCTTCTGCTCTATAACTTGCTGCCTATTGAACACAATGTAGGACAGGTTTCCTTCAGGATTTGATGTGAGGACATAACAGATTATTTGGTATTGTAAGGCTCGGTTCACATATGTGGTGGAGGTTCCGATCAGAATATCCGTTGCATGTTCATTCGGGAATCCAAGCTGTGCTATTTTTTTCCGCTTGAACAATGATCACCACAGCGGAAAACCGGCGGATCCATTGTAATCAATAGGGTCTGCCGGGCAGTGTAGGTGTCCGCTGTGAAATAGATTCCTTGGTGTCCATTTTCACCTTAGGGTGCTTTCACACGGTGCATTTTTGCCGCGTTTTTTGTGTAGCAATGTACAGGATTAATTGCTGTGCCTTCCTGCACAAAAAAAAAACACGGTAAAAAACGTGGCAAAAACGTACCGTGTGAAAGCACCTTTAGGGGCCGTTTACACGGCACAGAACAAATACTGGTCGGTTTATCCTGTTTTCATGCTGTGCACACAGCCGCCGGGGAACGGCATTTCTCCGCGGTTTGTGGAGAAAAGCCCCCCCCCTTCGCATAGATATGTTCATATTCCGCCCGAAAACCAGACGAGAATGAACATGTTCTATGTTTTTCGGTCCGCTGGCGGTCTGAAAAACCGCCCGGGCAGAAAACCCATGCTGTGGGGACCGCTGCACGGGTTTTCCATAGCGGTCCATTGAAAAGTTTGCGGCTGGTTTTTCAGACAGTTTTCAAAACCTAAAACTGTCTGAAAAACCAGCCACAAACCCGTGCCGTGGGGACAAGCCCTTAAATTCCAGAATAAATCTCTGATGCAGGTGTGAACCAAGCCTAATCAGTTGTTCTGATTTCTATGGAACTTTATCCAGAGTATGAATATATAATGAGTAGGTAGTACTGCTTGTAGTAGCAGGTACTGTGTTTACAGTGTGAAATATATGTGCATTTACTTCCTTGACGTCCAGTTTTTACTAAGGCAAATTGTTGCTTATTTATTACCCTGTTTCCCTGAAAATAAGACAGAGTCATATATTAATTTTTGTTCTTAAGGACGAGCTAACACTTATTTTTAGGGGATGTCTTATTTTTTAAGAACAAGAATTCACATTTATTGTTGAACAAAAATCAACATGTATTAATATACTGTAGTGATTTCATCACAAACATTAGCATAAGCAGTCAAACCCTGAATTGCATAAAAAATGCACTAGGTCTTATTTTCGGGGGATGTCTTATTTTCAGGGGAAACAGGGTATCTTCTACAGTGTCAGACTGGGGTCCCTTGGGCCCACAGGTGGAATTGACTCTAGGGGCCCACCAGTTGAGTTTTTATGGGCCCACCGGTGGAGTTTATTTTGGGTGCCCACCTTACAGCTACTGTACATGACTGCACATCCCTCCTTTTACTCTGCCTCTTGTTTATTTTTCCTTCTTTTAGAGAATATGGTTAAAAATTCCTCTTCTGCCAGCCCCGGGGTCCCCCCCTGGGGAGAATATTCACCTTTTTCTACTTTAGCGGCGTATTTCGGCCGTTTAAACATTATGTCATGGGCCCGGGGTGGGGCCCCCTGCTATTTTCTTTCCCGGTGCCGCGGCCCGGTCCACACGCCTAAGGGGGGCGTTTAAAAGTCCCCAAATTGCCTTTTAAAATTAAGGCCCCCTTATTGACTCATGTTGAATATACTGTATATTATTTTAATGTGCATTTCATGCAGTCATTTATGAGAGTGGTCATCACAGAGAAATTTTTGTGATAATTCAGCAGATTAACAGAATTTAGGAAATTTTCACTCCTTCACTGTTAATAGTACAACATATTTTCAGACATATCATAAAAATCCTTGAGTTTGTTATAAATAGCAATATTAAAGTCTATGTAGAGAATATAGCTGGCAAAAGTTGTATAAACTACTGCCTTAAAAATATGTGTCTACTCTACTAAACCCAATTAACACACACTGTTGGGTAAGGCATAGAAGTACTAAACTTGTATTCTCCTAAAGGGAACTTGTACTGACCTTTTACATTATAGTATATTGCAAAGTTATAACACTTAGCAGCTCAAGCGCATCTGCCAGCTCTCCTGACATGGTTAATAATAGTATTCCCTATACTGTAATAATTCTGGAGCATATTTTCATAAAACTCTGCATTGAGCCATTCCTCTGTTTTTACTCCTTGAAATTTTAAAAAAATTGACCACTGGGTGTTACTACCTGAAGGTGTTCCTACACACTCTCAGACTGTCCAATCAGTGCTGACAATTTCTGACTGTGTAAGGACACACCCCTTTGACAAGTTCAATTGAGGCAACCAGTTGTCAATTTAATCATCCATTTCTAGGAGGAATAACAGAGGTTGCTGGAAAATAAGTGCAAATTTCAAGGGAAAAATGGATGTGATGTACATGTGCTTTCCTTGCGTTCTTTTTTTTCCTTTGGTGCCTTTTTTCATGCACATTATGGGGGACATGTATGAAAAGTGGCGCCACCACAACAGTCGTTCTTCTCAGAAAGTTAGTGTAGCATTCATCAGTATGCAGGAAAGTGTCTCACAGCACTTTATAAATGTGTGCCATTGCGAGACACATTTATACGCCAAAAAGTGGCACGTAGAGTGTATGCACCTCAATTTATAGTTTATAGAAGGGATGTAATGGTGCTAGAGAGAGTACAAAGACGAGCAGCCAAACTTATTTGGGGAATGGAGCATCTTAGTTATGAGGAGAGGTTAATAGAATTGTACTTTTTTAGTCTTGAGTAAAGTCGGCTTCGGGGGGACATGATTAATTTATATAAATATATAAATGGTCCCTACAAAAAGTATGGGAAAAACTAGTTCAAGTGAAGCCCCCTCAAAAGACAAGGGTACATCCCTTCTACTAGAGAAAAAAGGATTCAACCCTCCAGAGGAGAAGATGTTTTTCCCACTGTAAGAACTGCGAATCTAGGGAATAGCCCCTGGGAGCTGGTCACAGCAGGAACAGTTGGGAGTTTCAAGAAAGGCTTAGATAACTACCTGAAACTAAAGAATATTTATGTGTACATAGCTATGTCAAATTCAGGATCCTGGCTGGTGAGGCTTCTGTGGTCAGAGATGGGGTCTTCCCTGAAGCAGATTGGTTCTTGCCTTTTGGGTTTGGGTTTCAGGGCATTTACCAGTGGGGAGGCTGGGGTTAAAGTCCTTGTCTCCCTCCCTTCAACCACATTTTCGCCACCCTTGGTTGAACTTAATGGACACGTGTCTTTTTTCAACCGTACTATGTAACTATATAACTATATGTAATTTTTCTCAGCCTCGCCACTATGAAATTGGTATGGATTGGTACTGCAGTTTTACGCCACACTTTGTTGTGACACATGTATAAACGCGGCGCGTCGTAAGAAACTGGCGCAACACGGCCTGTACAATTGGCGCATACAAAAGTGTCTGGTCTGTCGCAGCATGCGTCAAACTTTGGTGTAGGACAGTTCATACATCTGTCGGGCAGAGCTAAAATAAGTTTTTTTGGCTATGACAGGTTTTTTGGCACAACTGTGTTCATACATATCGTCCTATGTTTAAAATTACAAATTACATGTCAAAAAAATACATGCATAATTTGCGTCATTTCCAAGTTATGAGGTAGAACATGCATTTACACACCAAGAATTGACATGCATGTACATTTTTTGCACATTTTACACGATGTGTAACAAAAAAAAGAAAAGCACTATTTGTGCTAAAGAAAAACAATAGGACACTACACAGCCATGATCTTGGGTTCACACAATGTTTTTTGATACATATTTTTATGTGCACATTATGCACCAGAATATACATAAGAAAAATACATCAAAACTGTTCCATGGTATTCTTTGGGAATAAGCAGATGGTGTGGATTTTGTTACACTTCATTTGATAAGTTACGTGACAAGTAAAAAACTACAAGAGCATGTCAGTTCTTGGTGCATAAACGGAATTTCACATGGGAGAGTCAATATGATTTGCAAAAACCACACCAAATTACAACTGTTTTGTTGACATGTCATTTGTTGCGTATTTTGATGCATAACCTTAAAGGGGTTTTGCCACAATCTCATTTCATACCTCCTGCATCCAGCTCTTCAGCTCTGTGTTCTCAGAAGGAGGCGTGTGTGATTTGTTTGAATTGCTTGACCTAACAGGATGACATCACCAGGCCTTTCCTCTCTCTAGTCAAATAAAGGTCTGCTTATATAAAGCATTGTGAGTAGCTGAGAGGTAAAGTTTTTGCTTCACAGCACAAGGGTCCTAGGTTCAAATCCCTGCAGGAACCAAACCTGTGTTTTTTTTCCCTCTCTCTCTCAATACACAGACCTGCGCGCAAATACGGCTGAAATCCGTCCCTGTCATTACAGTAATCCACAGTTCTCATAGAGAGCTATGGATTTCGTCTCCTCCCACATTTGCGAAATATGGCGAGCAAGGAGAAAGTAACATGTCAATTATCCCGGCAGGATACTGGCCATGGATAATGAAAGTATATGGGGCTGGCGAGCTGCCGGCCCCCCCCCCCGCACCCCGCCACACGCAATTATGGCGTCGTTCAGCCGTGTGAACATAGTCTTACAGCAGGGCACAAGGCTATAGAGCTATAAAGGGTTCAAGTTTGTTATTGAGAAATATAAACAAGCTCCTGTGCTGCTGATAAGACACAGCAGGAAGTGACCTCACCATCCCAGCCATTACTGGAGCAGAAAGAGGTGGTCGGTAACCTATTAAACCTTCTGGACACAAGCAGGAGATAAGATCTGCTCTAACTTTAAAAGAAAGCAAAATCAGAACAGCAACGTTTTTGGTAATAATCTTTAGCTTGAAACATATAGGCAAAAGTAAATAATCAATGTAGTGAGAATAGCCATTTAATGCATTTACAGGCACCGTCTCTGTGTTTGCTGTCTAAGCTATTCAGTAGATGAGAGGACCTGACTACTAGTAGATGCAGCACATATCTGCTGAGCTAACTACTCTTCAACCAATAGGTTTTGTTCTTCATATAGTAAGATACATGTCAATACAGAATATTTTGTATTGTTTTTGGCATCAGTGAGAGGCTGCCTTCCAGTTTCTTACATTTCCTGTGCTTCACAATCATAGTGAAACCTTTTGGACATGAAACGTTCTTATCTGAAAACAAAAGCCTTTAATCTTCTGTTAGGCATTCTCATGGCTGAAATGATTTCCAGCATAGTCTGTGGATGTTTGTAGGTCACCTTGTCCTGGAAATCAATTGTTTTAGTTTCTGGAAATGCAATTTTACTTCTGTCGCTTGTTGAAAGAACGAATCCAGAAATAAATGGTGGTAATTAAAGCGATAACACACAGTTTTATGGTCCGTTCACACCGGATAGATTGGTTCCGGATTTTACCTGCAGATCTTTGCAGGTGCAGTCTATAGGGCTTGTCCCCATGGCAAGGGTTATCGGTTGGTTTTTCAGGTGTTTGCAGTTTTACAAACCATCTGAAAATCGACATGCAACGTTCTCCATAGACTTAGAAAATCCGTTCAGCAGTCCACATTGCATGGACTTTCTGCCGGACGTTTTTTTACACCGGCCGGCGTTCCGAGAAACTAAGCAAATGGGGTTCAATGTGGATAAATGTAAGGTTCTGCATCTGGGGAGAAATAATCGACAGACATCATATGTCCTAGGGGGTGAAAAACTTGGAGAATCGCTTGTTGAGAAAGATCTGGGCGTTCTTATAGATCATAGACTACAGAACAGCACTTAGAATATGCTGTTCAGTTCTGGGCCCCAGTTTATAGAAGAGATGTAATGGAGCTAGAGAGAGTACAAAGACGAGCAACCAAACTTATAAGGGGAATTGAGCATCTTATTTATGAGGAGAGGTTAGTAGAATTGAACTTATTAGTCTTAGAAAAGAGGCTTCGGGGGACAGAAAATTTTAAATATAAATATATAAATGGTCCCTAAAAAAGTATGGGAAATATTATTTCAAGTGAAGCCCCCTCAAAAGAAAAGGGGGTCATTCCCTTCGACTAGAGAAAACGGATTTAATCTCCAGAGGAGAAGGGGTTCTTCACTGTAAGAACTGTAAAATCTGTGGAATAGCCCCTGGGGAGCTGGTCAAAAGCAGGGAACTGTAGAGAGTTTCAAGAAAGGCTTAAAAACCTACCTGAAAACTAAAGAATATTAATGGAGTAGTTAGTAAAATTCTGGATCCGGGCGGGTGGAGCTCTGGGTCAGAGATATGGTCTCCACGGGACAGATTGGTTCTTGCCTTTGGGTTCCAGGGCATTAACCAGTGGGAGGCTGGCTTAAAGTCCTTGTCTTTCTCCCTCACCCACATTTTCCACCTTGGTTGAACTTGATGGACACGTGTCTTCTTTCAACCGTACTATGTAACTATGTAAGATCGCGTTCATTCTTCCTTCCGTCTTTTAGGCAGAACATGAACATGTGGGTGCGAAGCAGGACGGCTTGATCCGCAAACGCAGACTAAACCCAATCGCTATTTGGTATTTGCCATGTAAATGCACCCATACTATTTCTTTTAGAAGACTCCTTCATACTGGAAAATCCCAAAAATCAGCGTTTATGGATATTATATTATATTGTGTTACTGGACTGTTTGAGGAACTATTAGGGGGAAAGGGAGCTGAAAGTCAGTATGCTAAAATCTGTAGTAGACTACAGTACTAAGTGCGTAAAGGCCGGGGCCGGACATGGGGGCGCAGCCCTAATGGGAGGCCCCACATGACCTGGCGCGCTGGCCGTTGCGTCAGTTCAGGGGGCGGAGTCTCACACGCGGCGTGCAGGGAGGAGCCGGATTATATAGCCGGACCCCGCGCCGCGCGGGAACAGTCGCGCAGGCAGCAGAGAAGAAGCAGTCCCACCCTCCCTCCCCCTTTTTTGGTTAAGTTTTGGGTTTATTCGTAGCAGGTCTTGTCAATTTGACTAAGCTATGGATCAGGGTGGTGACAGATGTCACAGTAGCTGGCGGGTTGGGGTCCTTGGAGTCGGTGCAAAGTTGTGGGGGAGTCAGGCTCAGCTTGGCTCCCAGTGTTCGGTTGGACTGGGCTGGCGAAGGTTCGGGCTCCACACGGCAGCCTCCTTGGGAGCAGGTTACTGAATGGTTAGCCGCCTGAGGTGGGTTTTGGTGCCCTGAAGCCGGGGTGACGGCTGGGGGTAAAATACTACGGTGAGAAGAAGGATGATGTCGCCAGGCTCTGGTCTTTTTGGTTTATCAGGCTCCAAGGACCTCAGCCCCAATTTGGGTTCCCCATGGATGTTTGGGAAAGTGCTGGAAGGTTTTTGGGGTTGGGGGTTTGGGCAAATGGGTATGCGGTTATACTCATTTGCAAAAATGTTTTGTTATATTTTTCTGTTAAATAAATGGCTGCTGTGGCCATTTTATCCAACCTAGGTATCTGTGTCTTCCTTGGGGAAGGGATCTGGGGATTGGAGAATTGGTCAGGGATAGCAAAAGGGTAGGTGTTGCTTAGGGTCATGCAGATTATACAAATCTCCCCCATGTACTGCAGGTTTTTTCCATGCAGATATTGACTTGTGTGGAGGTCTGTGTCATGTTTTTGTTCCCTATTGTTGGCAGATTTGTCAAAATGTGCAATAAAATCCAGAAGCAATGCATTTGAGAGTTTTGTTGCTGGTTACCCAGAGAAAAATCCACAACTACATTCTTTAAAACCAGTGATTTTTTATTTTTTTTGGGATCACATACAGGAAAATTTGCAGTTCTCCCTTGCAGATTTCCTGCATATTTTTTTAGAGCAAATCAGACCTGTGTGACCTTGGGCTATGTTCACATGATATAATTTTGCAGTAAAACACATGCAGATTTCACAGGAAGGATATGTTTTATGTTATGCAGTTTTCCATGTGTCATTATGCACACTTCTTTCTTTAGTGCATTTTTACATGCTGTAGTTTTGCATTTGAGGTGCATATTTTTTAAGTATATTTTCGTGCGTTTTTCAGAATTGACAAGCACGTACATCACAAATGAAATGACGCATGTAAAAAGTGCACCCTATGCACTAATGGTGCCTATTCCAATAAAAGAAATAGAACACTATTGATGCATTTTTTGTGTGCATTTGGGTGTGTAAAGTGTGTGTGAAATGTGCATCAAAAAACATCATGTGAACCAAGTCTTAAAGGGGTTTTGCCACGATGTAATGTTGACGTGGGATCCTCCAAAATGGGTATTTAATCACTTTTCTAAATATGTCATTACAAAACATTAAGCCTCTGAGAGCTACAGCATTGCTCAATCCCCCTTAGTTACCTGAAAGCTTGCATTAGACATGACCAGAGGAGCTGACAGGCCACGCATGCGTGAAACACTCTTATCTGATGATAGGAAACATGAATGAGCTTTCAAGGGGCTGGGTAGAAAGTGCAGTGTATGAGCCTGTGTCTTGCTGTATAGAGAATCCACTGTTGTAAAGTTATTATTTCAGTTAAGTTTTGAGACGCTCCCTTATTCCTCACTCCTTGCTCACCCCCTCCCTGTCTCCCCTGCAGCGTTCATGACTCAGCATGATTTGTTTATATTCTCCGCTGAGCTGATAAGAGTTAAGGAACTCAGTCCTGGCAATACCCCCTTTAAGGCGGCTTCAGATGTGGAGTAAATTTGTGTAAATTCTGCAGCAAAATCTGACTGTGCAGCAAATTCACCACAGATTTCACCCCTATAAATTGAAGTGGTATAATCCACTTTGAAACTTAGAATGAGCGTACTGTAAATTTAAAAAATCCGCAGAATACTCATATTTCTATGGGGAAAATTTCCACTAAATGTGGGTGGTGATCTGAAAGCCCTATCCACTGGCTTGTACTGTAATTTATTGTGGAATTACTGCAAAGCTGTACCAGATCTGAATGCAGACATAGTATACAGGAGGTTGTAATGTAAAAATCTTTTACTTAATAAAAAAAAAAAAAAAAAATTCAACAAGCTTTACACATCTTGGAAGTGTATACAGCTGACTTCTCATTCTGCCATAGATGTGTGCGACTGAGTCACCATACATTTTATTTCAGTGCTTTGAAAGGGACATAACATAGAATTGGGAATATTAGAATCCAATGTGGTTGAAACTCACGTCTTCCAGCATCTCACATTAGGACGACAATCGCCCATGTTATCTGATGGGTATGGACAGCTTCACTTATGAGCAGAGACTGTTTGCCATTTCTGACACTTGTAATGTGGGGAAACGTATCCGCAAGCAAGACTTTCCTTATGTAAAGCAGATTCAATGTAATCCGGCTGCTGGTTGCTTGCAGTCATGCTGGGATTTCCTGCTGTGAGAGAGGCAAACTGGGAAATGGTTCATTCATAGACTTGTTCATATAGCTTAGCAATATGAACTACAGTACTATTCCCATTACCAGACTATGTCAGTGGTTTTTATATTGGTAATATTTTTTTTAAGATATGTTATATACTTACAGCCCATTTAATACAATTTAGCACAGGATTCTTCAGCTGTTTCTTTCCATTTATCCCACTGGTTGAGCCAATGGGCACATAATTTCTATAGAGGGAAATTTGCTCCCAGCTGAATATTCACTGCAAACAATACAACATTAGCCTCATCTTGGACAAAGTGGATTTAGTGCAATTTTTTTTACAGATTGTTGAAACCAAATATCTGTTGAATATAAAAATGTACTAAACAGTTATCTTGTCTCTGTTACAATGCATTCCCATTGAATTAATGGATTTTTCTGTTCCTATAGGAAACCTGAAAAGGGGATTCAGTATCTCATTGAACGGGGCTTCGTACCAGACACCCCAGTTGGAGTGGCTCATTTTCTCTTGCAGAGAAAGGGACTCAGCCGTCAAATGATTGGAGAGTTTCTGGGAAACAGGCAGAAACAGTTCAACAGAGACGTCCTCGAGTGAGTAGAACTTTATCATAACTATTGTACTGCAAGTTCTTTAACTGACTAAGGCCAAAGGAGTTTCCTTATAGCCTATTTATGTCCAGTTTATTGTCTTTTTTTCACTGCATGCAGTATTGCAGCATAAAAAAAAAAAAGAGTCAAATAGGTGTGGCATCATTGAGCTCAGGTGTAAAGGCTGGTAATACATACAGGCTTGTAATGGTAAGGCAAAGGACTTAGTGATGACCACCTCCTTAGAGATGGTACAGCAAGAAACCATAGCCCAATGCTAAACTTAAAGGGGTTTTGCCACAATCTCATTTCGTACCTCCTGCATTCAGCTCTGTGTGCTCAGAAGGGGGCGTGTGTGATTTATTTGAATTGCATATCATGTGACCCTGCAGGATCACCAGGCCTTTCTTCTCTTTAGTAAAAAAAAAGGTCTGTTTATGTGTAGAACCGTAAGTAGCTACATTGTAGCTCAGAGGTAAAACTTTTGCCTCCAGGAAACAAGGTCCTCGGTTCAAATCCCTGCAGAACCAAACCTGTTGGATTTTATTTCTCCTTTATCAATGCACGACCTTACTGAGGTTTCTTTTTTTTTTATTTATTTGCACTGTTTGACTAATTACTAAGGAGTACAGAGGACCGAGTAGAGTGACAGCACCTGGGGTTTGAACACTCAGTAGCTGTCTGAGAGAAGAGGTTATGTCTGAGAATTGCCGTCATCACCCAGGAAGTGAATGATGCATAAGCAGTGATGTCAAGTTTAATATGTATGATGGGTCTCAGGTCGAGGTGCAGGATTTAGTTACAACTGTTGTGACTGGCAGTCTGAGATGGTTTGTCAGAAAATAGTCTCCGTCTCTGGACCCCTGCACCAGGGACTCAACGGTACAAAGCCCCTACACTTACACACGTGTAACTCACTCATGATGTTCCAACGTTTATACCAGAAGTTGCTCTGACCGAGTGGCTCTCTGTCTCCAGCTGCTCTAAGGGTACGTTCACATGCTGCGTTGGATCCATTTATAGATCCGTATTTCGGACCCTAAATGGACCCAAACATGCATCTAACAATGTTCAGTGTGATTTGCATTGCTTTCAATGTAAAACGGGCATCAGTGTTCATATAAGTCATCGCTGTTGCGTGTTTTACATGCGTCTTCCTGTTGCGTCTTTGAATCCATTCAAAGAATTGACCTGTCAATTCTTGATCTGTTTGACGCAGCAGACGCCCTATTTAAAACTATAGGGTGAGCCTGTGCAGCAAAAACCATCCAAACACCACCTCATTTTGGATGCGTTTTGGATCCAACACGCCCTGTGAACCTAGCCTAACATTTTTTCAAAATTTCTCATCATTTTTCTTTTTGGGCAACACCCCTTTTGGGCACATTACCCAACCGTGTTTGGTTTTAGCATTTGTTAATCACTAGTTTAGAACACTGCTGCATGACATTTACCATCAATTCCTTGGATATCTAGTTGTAGTCCCTTTCCTGTTTTTTATACAGTCTCAACTACCGTTCCCATAGATCTGCTTATAATATTTCTGTATTCCCATGACTCACCATTCCAGAAACGCCAGTGAGTGACTGGATGAAAAATGCAAGAGTCTGTCTGAATCCCATAAGAACTCACACAGGCTTTTAGGCACACACATTAGATTGCAACAAACATGTCAGACTGGGAAGGATCGTGTGTGCCGCAGGCTCATATTGGGTCACTCTCTTATTTAATCTGTATTGTATTATACGATATAGTTGAAGGAATCAATAGCAAGGGTCTTTCGATTTTTGCCGATGTCTCGCGCTAAGCATGTAGTAGTTGCAATCTATGAAGATGCTCATAAATTGCAAGCAGACCTGGACTCATACTGAGTGCTTGGGCATTCCACTTGCCAAATGGGGTTCAATGCGTGAAAAACTGTAGGTTGTCTCATCTGGGGAGAAATTAATATACAGGCATCATATGTCCTAAGGGGGGAGAAAAACTTGGAAATCGCATGTTGAGAAAGATCTGGGCGTTCTTGTAATCGTAAACTATTAAGCAGAACACAGCAATGCAATGACAATCATCTGCCTCTAAGGCCAGTAAGATATTGGCGTGTATGTACAAAGGCATGGACTTCGCTGGACAAAGATGTCCTTCTACCCGCTGTACAAAGCAATGGTCGACCTCACTTATAATATGCTGTTCATCTTCTTGGGCCCCTTTTTATAGAAAGAGTGTAAATAGGAACCTAGGAGAGAGTACACTAACGACGAGCAACAAACATTACTAAGTGGGAAAGGAGCATCTTAGTTATGAGGCCGAGGTTAGTAGAATTGAATCTTATTTAGTTCTTTGAGTAAAAGACGGCTCGTGGGACTGATTAATTTATATAAATATATAACAAGTGTCGCCGTACAAAAAAGTATGGGAACAAATTATTCAGGTGTAGCCCCCTCAAAAGACAAGACATTAATCCCTTCGACTAAGAGAAAAACTAGGATTCAATCTCCAGAGGAGAAGAGCTTCTTCCTGTAAGAAACTGTACAAATCTGTGGAATACGCCTGCCTGAGGTAGCTTTGTCACAACACGCAGGAACTGTAGAATTTCCAAGAAAGGCTTAGATACCTACCTGAAACCTAAAGAATACATTAAATGCATACGTAGCAGTGTAAAATTCTGGAACCTAGCCGTGGCGGCTTTGGGGTCAGTAAGGGTCCTAATCAGGGCCGTCTTTTCCATTGGGCAAACGGTAGCCACTGCCACAGGGGCCCCGACAACCAAGACACACGGTGACTCCGTCCTTGCCAACAGCGGCTTGCCTTCTCTCCCAGTGAATGACTACCCCCCAGCATTACTGATCTTCCCCTGTCTGATAGCCCATGCGACTCCGCTGTTCCATCGCACTTCCTCATACAGGGCGAAGTGCTTTCTTCCCCACCCCCCCCCCCCTAATTCGCTTGCTCACGGCTTGCTGTGTCGGGTCACTCGCTCTAGCAGAGTGGGCGCACTGCACAGCACAGCCGGAGCGTGAGACATAAGCATCGTGCTCACAGCAGGCCGCTCCTCATCCCTCAATCTAATGCTGTGCCCCGCTCCTGTGTGTTGGGTCAAGGATGCAAGTGGGGATGTGGGACTCAATCCTGGAAAGCACGGGCCGGATAGGGAGATAAGCATGCTTGCACCGCAGCAGCCAGGGCAGGTCCCATGGATCCATTTGGTGCAGTTCCTCCTGTGCGAGTCACTTTGCCTGTGCAGCAGCTCTGATATCTTATCAGTCAACAAGATCTACAAGCAATTCTTCGTGTCCTGAAGCCCCCCCTGTAGTGTACAGTGTTTTTAACTCAGTGTGTTCTGTTGAGAGTGTGCAGTATTGTTTGTAAATGTGGGTGTGAGTGGTATGTTGAATTGGAATGGCTTGTATTTTGTATATGACTGTGTATAATGCACATTATGGGCAACATCATGAGAATTTGCGGCAGTGCGATGCACAAATTTCATGCGCCTAAAAATAGGCAGAACGTCACCTAAGAAAGGTATAACCTGCTTCTACAACCGTGTCATGTAATCGAAGCCCATTTACCATCGCTGTTGCGCCATTTCTGGCTCGGTTAGTAAAACCCACTTGTAAAGTGCTCCATACATGTACACAGCTGTAATGTTGCCTAGAAATAGGCCGCACTGAAGCTATTAAATAAGTGTAAGCTTTCATTACGATTCTTCTAGTGCGCCCCACCTCCCGCACCGCCAATTCCATGCACCCCTCCATCTCTAGATCATTGCGCAAATAACAACGTACCCCATGCAGCGGCGAAGTCTATTTACCCTGGAGTGACAGCCGGAGCATTTCACAATATATTGAACGGTACTGTTTTTGCCTGATATCGGGCTGTTAAAGTACACCAGATATCTGGTGCATAGCCCCGTTTACATACATGTCTGCCCTTTATGCACCCAATGTCGACACTGTTATGAATGGGGCAGTGCCTGACGTCGGCGTCTTAGCTCAGTCCGAAAACTGGCGCAGCCCTGTTCCACTCTATTTTTTCACGAACCTGCCACAAGGCCTGTATCTGTCCCATTACGAAAGCAGCCCGCTGCCTGATTTTGGACGGGGTGTCGCTAGGAGTCCTGTCTCAATCTACAACCTTACGTACGAAAAGCTGCACACTTTACCAAGGTCCGCAGTACAGCTGGAAACAGAGAGAGCCTTTACAAGGGGTTTCCACATGAGACCAGTAAGTTGTCTCTTTGTAGCTAAAAACACTAAAACATATGGACCCACAGTAAACATGTTCATAATTCAGAAGCGCATTCCATGCAACAAAATGCATGCAAACAAAAAAAATCATACATGTCACCCTAAATACGCATCAAAAAGGTACCTTACCCTGGCCCATTGTATTCAATCTAATACATGCCAAACATTCATATCGAGACCTTGTGGTAACATAACTCCCATATGAAAACCGATGGACAATATGGTGCATGTGCTTACAGACAACAAATAACAAATCAGTTTTCCGGTATGTTCACCACAAACAATTTGCAGGCATACTTAGGGGCGTAAAATTCCGCTGCAAATGGCGCCCGAAGTACGCCCTGCGAAATACGTAATATCATAGCTAATTCACCAGGGCCCACATTGAAAACCTGCTAGCATCTAAAGGTTTCTTGTTGTCCATCAACAACTACTCAGATTTCCCCCCTTTCTTAATTTTCCAGCAGCACTATAGTCAAATGTGGGAGCTCTGATTGTTGGTAATGGGCGACAAAGCGAGTATTTAGATCTATACAGTTTTCATGTGGCCCCTAAGTGCTCTAGTTTCACAGCATACATCCCTGGTGCTTACTGTGGGAAAGTTAAGATTCTGAATATGTGGGCCTGGCTGGGATGGCGTTGGCGAAGTAAGCCCTGGCCAGTGGCGTACTTCTCATCCAGGCGTACAGGGCCATGTAACTGTGTGTGACGCTATAGCACGCTTTGTTAAACTCGTCTGTTAATTATTTACATGTTTTTACTAACAGTGTCAGCGCCAGAACAGCGCTGTTTCCTCGTCAGCAATATTCCGTGATTGTAAGCCAAGAATTCGCGACAAGGAAATGCGACGCTGGATGTTCCGTAGTGGGTGGTTGAGTTAGTTGGTGGGGGCCCATGCACAGCTCTGGCCCGGTCGGCGCCCATAAAGGCATTAAGACGTCCCTGGTTCTATACTTGAGCTGGTGCTTTCCTTGCCTTACGGTTTCAGGGCATTAGACCAGTGCGGAGAAGCCAAGTGGCTTTAAAGTCCTTGTCCTCTCTCCCTCATACCCTACAAGTTTTTCCCCACCCTATTTGAACTCGTTGGACTAATGTGGTCTTCTTCAACCTACTAACTATGTAACTATGTTACCTTTAGCAGCCATTCACACCAATTTCTGTCAACTTCTGTGCATGTTATCAGGCCAGAATCACCAGGAGTATTGTAAACTTTTCTGCGATCAGGGTAATTTTTTTGGGATTTTTAGAGGTTGTCATGATGATTTTTAAAAAGAGAAAAATAAAGTTTGTGTGATTATCATTCATATTTGCTCTGAAAAAGGCCAGGAATGTATAAAATTCCTCGCTGGGAATAGTGTAGTAGCAGTTGAGCACAACCGTAACGTGATATAAATATAAAGTAAGCCTGAAATGAAGGTGTCTCTAATAAAGTCATTTCCTCTAATATAATAATAGTATATTTATATATTATACTCATACATCCTACAACATACTTTCATACATTCAGAGAGATATATTGTAAGGATCAGCTCGCTGGATAGGATCACACATGACCATTCCCCTACTTTAAAGCTCTGGGTGTAGAACGTCAGGCGTAGTCATTTTTCAGCCTTAAGATAAACAGCAACATAAACGAGGTGTCCTTAACGTCACCAGCCAAAATGCAGAGAAAATAAAACAAGTTCAACACAGTCCGTGCGGGACAATTACAGGTTCTGTGTCACCGATCATGGCCTCCATCCTTCCTGTGTCTCCAACAAGAGACCTGCTTGTATCTGAGTTCTTAGGGATGCTCTCCCTGTGCACACACAGCACCAGGCTCCCAGCATCACATACAATCAGTCACTCCTTCACCCATCCGTGATCTCCCAGGCTACATACAGCAACCAAAACTCGGGCCTGGAAAGCGCCAGCGAAAGATGTGGGGAGGCAGTCACCCACTGCCAACTCTATGACTGCACCCAGTGAAAACCAGGCCCAACTACTTTGCTCGCAAGCACTACTAACAGAATACGGTATGCCAGCAACCCACCGCTGCTGACACATGAAATTAACTGATTTTCAGCCTCCACCAATATTGCCCATGAGGAGTCCTTGTGACACATATCTCTGGTCCACCACAATCCCTTCTTTCCTCTTAACTATATAACAATATATAGTAAATATAGATTATAACATATTATATCATTGTTATATATATACCTTTAAATATATAATATGAAATGACTTTATTAGAGACAGCATTTCTACCTGTGTGCAATTCTATACCTACACCTTACATTTCAGGCTATTTTCCTATTTGCATCGGAGTTTCCGTTGCATATTTTGTCATATTTCATGGAATGAACAGCACCACATACTTTACTACTACTACTCCTCCTGTCACAACGACGGACACCACAACACAAGCTTTCTTACTGCTGTGATGCAACATAAAAACTGAATTGACGACGCAGATGTGAAATAGACAAATACTTTGCATAACTTAACTATATCTAAGTCTAAGTTAGTGGGCAATTTGGGGAGATTTGCTATTCTTGATTTGGGAGTAATAGCCCTTAGTGAGTATATGAAGTCTCAGGCCTTGTGAAACTCTCTTCTGCCATCATTGGGAGAACAAATTATAATGTAGCCGAACAAAGCAGCAAGTATTCACTTTAGAGTTCATTAAGCGAAAGAAGCGTGCCTGATGTGATGTATATCCGAGACGCGAGTCCCGTAAGTCTTTTTGAATCCAGCCCTAGGACGCGACTAGACTCCACTGTACTTGTCAGCACAGTCTCAGTGGCCTTAACAAGGTTGCAGGGGCGCACACATTTAATTTAACCTACTGTTTGAAACAATTTCCTCCAGAAATGCTACTGCAGTACATGTTACATCTACCAGACACAATCTCCCACATATAACAGCACATAATACATGCAGGCATCCTCAAACTGCGGCCCTCCAGCTGTTGCGAAACTACAACTCCCATCATGCATTTATATAAGCTACAACAGTGGGGATGATTGGAGTTGTAGTTTCCCAACAGCTGGAGGGCCGCAGTTTGAGGATGCCTGCATTAAAAGGCCAATCAACAAGAATAGTATTCAGATTGCTATATTTGATGCTATGTACTAAAAGACCTGTGGCCATTCCTGACATGTCTGTTTTATTAAATACTATGAAACAATGATTCTGAAGCATCTTTCCTTACATGTCTGTATTGTGTGGTTCCCCTGTTATTCCTCCTAGAAATGTATTACCAGTCTGTCAGCTGGGTGTTACCAGTTGGAGGTGGGTCTCTTTACAGCCTGACATTGTCCAATCAGTGCTGGCAGAGTGAGTGTTAAACCTGGAATGGTGACACCCAGCTGACAGATTCAGTAACACATTTCTAGAAGGAATAACAGGGGAACCGCACAACCCAGAGATATTTAGAGAAGATGATTTACTAAAGCGAACATGTCAGGAGAGGTCACAGGTCCTCTTTAGCAATCACAACTGAGCATTGGTGTCTAAAGACACATTGTAAGTGGGGACCAGTTTACAGATTGTATTGGAGCCCAAGATCTTCATGTAACACCTTTGACTTTAGGAAAATCTCTCAATATTCTGTTCAGTTAATTGACCTAAGTAATGTTAGATTTGCACAGGGGACAAGCCCATATGATGATTCTCACCGAGCTTACATGTTGGTTATGTAGAGGTTCTTCCCTGTGCCAGCTCTTTACATTTCAGATATTCTGTTCATGAATTAGAAAGATCAGGATGAACAGTGTTAGTCTACTGATGTAATGCGTGGACCAGTGGCATAAAAGGGTTGTCTCACCAAGCTGTTTCACAGAACCACAGACAGCTTCAGACTCACACTTCCTGGTCAGGTTGTGGGTGGTTCTAAAGCAATGATTGGCATATCATCTCTGTTATTCCTAGCTGATGCTGTTGCAATGACATGAGTGCTGGAGGTTTAGAATCTGTAATGCACAAGGCTACAGAGTTATAAGGATTACAACTTGCCATTCAGGACTGGTTCACATCCGACCCAGATATGAACCAGGCCTAATTTAGGTAAATAAGCTCCTGCACTAGAGATAAAAATCAGCAGGAAGTGACTAACCATCTTTGAACAGCAGTTTATAGCCATCAGAGCAGAGAGAGGTGGTTGGTAACCAAGAGAAACTTGTGTACACTAGCAGTAGAAAAAATCCACTTTATCTCCTGAACAAAGCATAATCAAAACAACAATGTATTTGGTAATATTCTTACTTTACCTTTCCCTACATGTTAAAAGCTAATTATTGTTATGAAAAAACCCTTTTAAAAACAGACTGACAAGAGTTAATATGTAATGACATCTGTGTCTCTCCTCAATAAGTGGTGCTACATCTGTGTGCCATCTATCAGGGCCTCCTGGAATAGCTCTTCATTTAGTAACAGTCTCTCAGTTTTGGCATTTACAGAAGATTTATGTTAAATGGCTTTTTAGCAGGCTACCGATCTGCTGCAGGTTCATTCTGCAGTAACCACTGGGTCCCATGGACAGTTTAATTACCTTGTCACTTTTGGGAACAAAACTAATTGATAGAATCACTGTTCCTCCCATCCCTTCTAAAGCTGCCCCCTACCTGCCTCTATCTCTACCACTGTGCCTGGACCTCAAGCATACAGGCGTCCTCCTTCTACCTTTTACAAGTCTGGGAAATGTGTAAATCTTCATCATACATTGTTTTTGTTACTATATTTAATGTAAAACTATATCGGTTGATTTCCCCTCGCTTTGCTGCCATTATCTTCAGGAGAACATTTTGCAGGTCTTGGACTGTATGTTTATATCTTTTTTTTTTTTGTGCCTGTGACAAAGACGGGATAAACTGTAGCAATAAAACTGAAAGATACCGGTACTTAAAGGGGTTTTGCCAAGAAGTGATTTCCTCACCTAACAGGCTGAACTGTCCTCTTGAGCATTAAAAAAGGGGCGTTGTGTTTCTGAGTTTAAAAAAACAAGTGCCTCCTCCTTGATGTCATCACTCCACCCATGCATGCTGCTGATACTCAGGCTCTGTAGTTGAGCAAACATTGTTTAGCTAAACCACAAAGGATAACTGTATTGTGCACAAGCTCTAAGGGTTTTGTGTTCTCCCTCTTATCTGCTCAGGAGAGAAGATAAGATCCAAGCAGGCAGGTTCAGGAACTGCTGCAGGGGGGTGGAGCGAGGAGGTTTGAGCAGGGAGTGTCTGCATTTTTACTCAGATAATTACATTACAACCAGTGGATTCTCTATACAGCAGACAAAGGCTTTGTTCTCCCCCCTCCCTTCAAAGCTAGTTCATGTACCCTGCCATCAGAAAAGAAGTGCAAACAACGCAAGGGTGGCCAGATCGGCTCCTGGTTGTAGCTAATGTAAACAGTCAGGAAACTAAGGGCATCTAAGCCAGGCTGCAGCTATCACAGGCTACACTTATTTTAATCACATATATTTAGAAAAGTGATTAAATATCCATTTTAGAGGATCCCACGTCAACATTAGATTGTGGCAAAACTCCTTTAAAGTGAACCTCTCAGGTGGTTTATGCTGCCCTATGTAAGGGCAGGGTGTGATAAAGGGAGAGGAGCTGAACTCTGTGATATAAAGGATTATATGATAGACCAGAGACGCTGAGCTCAGAGATATATAGGGTTATATAATAGAGGAGAGAAGCTGAGATCCATGATATATAGGGTAATATGATAGAAGGAGAGGAGCTGAGCTCTTATATATAGGGTTATATGATAGAAGGAGAGGAGCTGAGCTCTTATATTTAGGGTTATATGATAGAGGAGAGAAGCTGAGCTCTGTGATATATAGGGTTATATGACAAAGGAGATAAGCTGAGCTCTGTGATATATAGGGTTATATGATAGAGGGGAGGAGCTGAGCTCTGTGATATATAGGTTATATGATAGAGGAGAGGAGCTGAGCTCTGTGATATATAGGGTTATATGATAGAGAGAGAAGCTGAGCTCTGTGATATATAGGGTTATATGATAGACGAGAGAAGCTGAGCTCTGTGATATATCTGGTTGTATGATAGAGGGGAGGAGCTGAGCTCTGTGATATATAGGGTTATATGATAGAGGAGAGAAACTGACCTCTGTGATATATAGGGTTATATGATAGATGAGAGAAGCTGAGCTCTGTGATATATAGGGTTATATGACAGAAGTAGAGAAGGTGAGCTCTGTGATATATAGGGTTATATGATAGAGGAGAGAAGCTGACCTCTGTGATATACAGGGTTATATGATAGAGGAGAGAAGCTGACCTCTGTGATATATAGGGTGATATGATTTTGATTTGGAGCAGGAGTTCTGATTACAAAGCAAAGTAAATGCTGATAGGACTTCTTAGAGGGGTTGTCCACATGTTAATAAAATCTAACAACCAGCTCCTTGGGCCCCATTCAAGTAAAAAAAACTATACTCCCCTTCCTCCTGTCTCCGGTTCCAGTGCTGGGTCTCTCCCGTCTCCAGTGATTGGCTGCAGCAGTGATGTCCCTGTTCGGAAGTACAAGAATGACAACAGAAGACTGGAGAGATGCAGCACTGGAACTGGAGACTGGAGGAAGGGGAGTATAGTTCTTTTTTTTTTATGGGGCCCCACGAAGCTGGCTGTTAGAATTTATTATGAAGCAGACAGCCCTTTTAAGAGACAGTGAAGGTTTGGCTTACCCCGATCACTAACATAATTTATTGCTTTCCCTGTATGAGTATGTGAACTAGAGAAAACTATCAATCACTGCATGTGGACAGGGGAAGATGGGGGTGTACAGTAAGCAGTACTTTCTCTTTTAGGATTTACTCTGCTTTTTAATTCAGAAATCCTGCTTCAAATTATATAAAACCTATATATCACAGAGCTCAGCTCCTCTCCCTCTATTACATCTTGTTCTCTGATAGGGCAGCATAAATCTCCTGACAGGTTTGCTAAAGATACACTGATCTGGTATTTTAATATACAATATTCTGCCATTACATTAAAACTGGTGAGGTGAATAACATTGATTATCTCCTGATTTTGGCATCTGTTTAGGGGTGGCATATATTAGGTAGTGATAAACAAGTGGTTCTTGAAGTTGATGTGTTGGAAGCAGGAAATACTATATGTGCAAGTATAAGGATCTAAATTGTGATGGCTGAACTACTAGGTCAGAGCTTCTCCAAAACAACAGGCCTGGTGCAGTGTTCTAGGGGTGCAGTGGTTAGGACCTGGAGGTGGTAATACTGGAGAAGTTCTGCTTCTCCATACACTACCGTTACCTGGATACCAGGGTCACATGACCTGTGTGGTGGTCACATGATAAGACGCTGCTGGAGGTGCTAATACTGGAGAAGTTCTGCTCCTCCATACACTACTGTTACCTGGTTTACCAGGTCACATGACCTGTGTGGTGGTCACATGATAAGACACTGCTGGGGAGTAGTACTGGAAAGTTTTCTGCTCCCCAATCCCTACTGTTCCCCTGGAAACCAGGGTCACATGACCTGTGTGGTGGTCACATGATAAGACACTACTGGAGAAGTTCTGCTCCTCCATACACTACTGTTACCTGGATACCAGGGTCACATGACCTGTGTGGTGGTCACATGATGAGACGCTGCTGGAGTAGTAATACTGGAAGGTTGTGCTCCCCCATACACTACTGTTACCTGGATTACCAGGGTCACATGACCTGTGTGGTGGTCACTTTGATAAGAGCCTCCCTGAGGAAAGTAATACTGGAGAAGTTCTGCTCCTCCATATACTACTGTTACCTGCATACCAGGGTCACATGACCTGTGTGGTGGTTTACATGACTATTTAGTCCATATAGTTATTCCATGACAGCCATTACTATGGACAGGAATTGTGGCTATATAATTTGTTTCTACATAGATGCCTACTGCATTGGTATAAAAATTACTGGAACACAATTTTTAATACATGTATATCAGAACATTGTACGACTTCCTATTATATACATAATAAGTAAGTATATTTTAAAGTGAACAATCCCATTAACTATTATTGTAGGGACATGCCCCAATGACAAGGAGAATGGCAGCGCCCAGTTGTATATGTATTCATACATTACAAGGAGGAAAAGCAGAGGGATGGCACAATACAAAAGTCTAAGGGTGACATGTATGAACGTTGGCTCTGACTGGCCAGTCCTATAGCTTTAAGGCAGTGTAGAATACGCCAGAATGTATGAAGCTGTTCTTCTGCAGGTCATACATACAGGGCAGTGTAGAGCCAATACACAAGTCTGGCTCCCGGCACCACCTTTACCCTGGTTCTGTTCTTCTGCAGGTCATACATACAGGCAGTGTAGAGCCAATACCACAAGTCTGGCTCAGGCACCACCTTTTCGCTTCTGGCTGTTCTTCTGCAGGTCATAAAATAAAGGGCAGTGTAAGCCAATACCACAAGTCTGGCTCAGGCAACCACCTTACCCTGGTCTGGCTGTTCTCTGCAGGTCATACATACAGGGCAGTGTAGAGCCAATACCAACAAGTCTGGCTCAGGCACCACCTTTACCCTGGTCTGGCTGTTTTTCTGCAGGTCATACATAAGGGCAGTGTAGGGGCCAATCCACAAGTCTGGCTCAGGCCCCACCTTTACTCTGGTCTGGCTGTTCTAAGGCCATGTTCACATGGCTTAAAATTGGCCGTATTTCGGTCCGTAATTACGCGCCGAAGTGCGCAAATTACGGGCTGAAAACGGCCCATTCATTAAAGGTTATCCACAGTTCTCATAGAGAACTATAGATTACGTCTCCTCTCCCTGCTCGGCGTATTCGCCGAGGGTGGAGATAATTCACATGTCACTTTCTAGCGGCGTATACGCGCCGCTAGCAGTGATTGTCTATGGGCCGGCGAGGTGCCGGCCCCCCGCTCCCGCCCCGCCCACACGGCGTAATTACGCCCTGCATTTAAGTCGTGTGCACCTAGCCTAACTGTTCTGCACCTAGACTTGGCGTCAAAGAATCATAAATTTGTCTAATTCTATGAATGTGGTGCGACGCCCCCAGAACGCCCCAAATCTTTGGCGCATTACAAATTATCGCGCCGGCGCTCATCGCGCCAAGGTTTGGAATGTGACTGTTGACACATTTATAGAACAGGTCTGCTAAAAGTTTTTGATGCCAGAAAACTGGCATAGCCCCATTCTTACAGGTTGCCCTAAGAATCTACACCTCGTAGGTAATTCAAGAGCTTACTTATATAGACATGTCTGGAAAGGTGCCAGCTCCTCTGTAATCGTGCCTGAAGCAGTGATATGTAAGTCGTATTATCAAGAGGTGAGCCGGTGTTAAATGGTTTCACTACAAATTACATTATTTCTCTGAGAAGATTAGAAGCTGTTCATTGTGGGTATTAACCAGCAATTCACAGCAGAATTGATCAATGCTTAATGCTGGGCAACAGATCGAAGTCTCGTAATTAGACCCCATTTTATTCTTTTATTTAAGAATTGGCGTGCGGAGAAAAAAACTTTATAGCTTAATTCTAATCTATTATAATAAAGCATCAAAATAGGTCATAAATACATAATAAAACCTGTGTTACGCTAGTAAATATCACACTTTGTTGTGCGTGTGTGCTATACATTTAAAGGAGCACCCCTCCTTTAAAAACAAATATACTGTATTATGCAGGAGTGGGCCAACAGGTGTTTAGGGTGCCTAGCATACAAACTCCCCCTTCCTGAATTACCAGGAACTTCACTGACGAAGCCTTCTCCCTGCTCATAGAAAGAACTGTGCAGCCCTGCAGAGGCTGCACAGTCTTCTCTGTCTCCTCCCTGCACTCATCTTTATGATAAGTGTACGAAGACAACAGAAAGCTGAACAATGAGAACTCATTCAGGCATTGGAAGCAGGCTGTGTGACGGGGGCACAGAGGGGATATAAGGAGCAGCCTGTAAAAGAGGTGACAGCCGTATGTGAGAGGCCAGCATGAGTCAAGTCTGTAAAAAAGGAAGGAGCAGGGAGAGAGTTCTGTGTGGAGAGGGGAAGCAGTGTATGAGGAGGAGGATTGGTCTGTGAGTGGGGAGACCAGTCTGTGGGAAGGGGGCATAAGGAGCAGTCTATGAGCAGGATGACCATGGAGACCAGTCTGTAAGAGATAGTGACATGAGGTGGAGCAGCCTGTGTCTGAGGAGGGCATGGAGAGCTGTCTATGTAATAAGACAATATGAGAAGCAGTCTGTGTGAGAGAAGGACATGGTGAGTAGTCTGTGTGAGAGCACATGGGGAGTAGTCTGTGTGAGAGGACATGGAATAGTCTGTGAGAAGAGGACATGGGAGTAGTCTATGTAAGAGGAGGATATGAGAAGCAGTCGGTGTGAGAGGAGGACATGGGGAGTAGTCTGTAAAAGAGGAGGATATGAAAAGCAGTCTGTGTGAGAGGAGGACATGGAAAGCAGTATGTGTAAGAGGAGGATATCAGACACAGTCTGTGTAAGAGGAAGACATGGCGAGCAGTCTGTGTGAGAGGAGAACCTGCAAAATAGTCTATTTGAAAGGAAGACATCGGGACAGTCTGTGTGTGAGGGGGGCATGGAGAGCAGTTTGTATGAAAGGAGGGCATGGGGAGCTGTCTGTGTAAGAGGAAGACATGGGGAGCAGTCTGTGTGAGAGGCAGACATGAGAAACAGTCTATGTGAGAGGAAACATGGGGAGCAGTCTGTGTATGAGGAGGGCATGGGGAGCAGTCTGTGTGTGAGGAGGAAGCATGGGGAGCAGTCTGTGTGAGAAGCGGGCATGGGGAGCAGTCTGTGTGAGAAGAGGGCATGGGGAGCAGTCTGTGTGAGAAGAGGGCATGGGGAGCAGTCTGTGTGAGGAGAGGGCATGGGGAGCAGTCTGTGTGTTTTGAGGGCATTGGGATCAGTCTGTTTGAGAGTAGGTTATGGTGAGCATTCTGTATGATGTAGGACATGAAAAGAAGTCTGTGTGAGAGGAAAACATGGAGAGCAGTCTGTGTTAGGAGGGCATGCGGAGCAGTCTGTGTATTAGGAAGACATGGCGTGTCTGCACATTATTTCTATGTTTGTACAAGAGGTGACAATATTACATTATAATGCAAAAAATTAGGGTTATAAGGGTTTTTTCTCACCATGCTGTTTCACAGAGCCAAACACAGCTTAAGACTTGCACTTCCTAGTTGGAACTGGGTAGTTCTACAGCAGTAGTTGAAATATCAGCTCTGCTATACGTAGCTGATTCTATTACAGCGACATGTAAACTGAAGCGAATGAGGCTTGTCAGTAAGTAATGTAAACAAGCTCTCATCTTCCAGATAAGGAACAGAGCAGAGGTGATACCACCATCCCTGCCACTGCTGCAGCCTGTAAGAGCATTGAGATGTGGCCGGTAACCAGGAAGCATGTGTGAAAAAGTAGGAGAGAAGATAATCATTATTTACCTTTTTCTACGTGTTTAAAGCTTATCAATGAGTCGGGAATACCCCTTTAATTATACTCTGTGAGTCATGTGTGAGTCTTCATGAATATCTTTAACTGCTGCTACCAGCAACAATCATTTAAGTTCATCAGTCCTGTTTCTGCAGTTGTCTCCACAGGAGCATAGTATGATGATAGATACACTTTAATGGCCTCCTGCTAGCTCACTAAACCATTTACCCCTTTGGCATAAAGGTTGAACCCACATTTGCTTTATTACATAGTGCTGTAATGATACAGATAATTAAACCCTGTGGAACATACAAATGATCTTCACATGAACTATGGTGAACCATCGATTTGTTCATTGAAGCAGATTTTGTTGGTGCTTTGAATATACAGTATTGATAAGATTTCTCTATGTAGTTTGTCCTATGCTATTTGTGATCGGCAAAATCTAATAACATTGCTTATGTGGCAGCCAGCTACCATTTAATTGCCACATAGCGTATAATACTAAGATTTTAATATTCTACTTATAAGTCCCCACTTTCCTAACAGTTCTGTTTCCCAGCTCTGAGGCTAAACAAAGCCAATGTGATTCTGTCTTCCAGCTGTGTGGTTGATGAGATGGATTTTTCAGCCATGGAGTTAGATGAAGCTCTCAGGAAGTTCCAAGCTCATATACGGGTCCAGGGAGAAGCCCAAAAAGTGGAGCGGCTCATCGAAGCATTTAGGTATGGCTTTTGGATTGCTTTTTCATTCTGTTGTATGTGTTCCAACTTCATGTTTAAAGGGAACTTGTCACATTGGTTATGCCACCCTAACTGAGGACAGCACCAACTAGTGAGAGATATGCTGCTTCATGAGGTATTTCCCTTTTATTCTTTAGGAAGCAGTAGCTTCAGAAAATGTACTATTCAGATCTATTCAGCCTGCTCTGCCAGAGAAGAGTCTGCTTAATTCAAGGGCAGGTATTAGCCCGCCCCACCCATTCATGTCTGATTCAACCTTTTACTTTGAACAAATAGAAACCTGTGATAACTGACATGTCGGGGGTCTAGTCACAGGTGAGTAGGGTTTACACTTGCTTATTAATAAGCTGAGCTCTTCTCTGGCAGAACAGGCTGCAAACTGTAAGATTTGAGCACTAGTTGCTCTGAAACTGCTGCATCTTACAGAATAAGGGCCTGTCCCCACGGCAGGATTTTCGGTCGGATTTACAGAAAGTTTAGGGATTTGAAAGCCACCTGTAAACCGACTGTCAACCATCCTGATAGACTTTAATAGAATATCCGTTCAGTGCAGACTACTGAATAGACTTTAATACAGTGTTCCCCAACTCCAGTCCTCAAGGCCCACCAACAGGTCATGTTTTCAGGATATCCCACAGAATGCACTGACCATAATTATTTAAATCACCTGTGCAATGCTAAGGAGAGCCACAAAACATGACCTGTTGGTGGGCCTTGAGGACTGGAGTTGGGGACCCCTGCTTTAATAGAATATCCGTTCAGTAGTCCGCACTGAACGGATTTTGTACCGGACAGTTTTTTACACCTCTGGTGGTCCCAAAAATGTATAACATGTTCATTCTTCTGTCTGGTTTTCGGGTGGAACATGAACATGTCAGTGGTTAAGGGAGACGGGTATATCCGCAAACCGCAGAAATAACTGTCGCCAAAAACACGAAAAAGATGTCAAAATACTGGCTGGATTCTTTAATCAGAATCTGGGTGGTATTTGCATACTGCCGTGTGGACGCATCCTAAGGGACACAGCGCTGGAAACGGAATGTCTGTCTAGCTTGTGCTGCCCTCAGCTAGGGGGGCATAACCTATGTGACAGGTTTTCTTTAAGTATATAAATAAGGGTAAGATGTTTTTTAGAGCCAGTACACAAGGTCGCCAGGTGGAAATAACACATCAGGAATGCAGAATATTTTGAGCTGCACACAGTTAGTTAAAGATTTAAGCTTCTCTCAGCTCTTGCAGTTTGACTTAAGCAGAGTCAGATGGTCATGGCTCGTTCACTTTGAATTTAAACAGCATGTGTGAAAACACTAGGGAGGGATGAGCTGTCCCTGGAAATAAAGTGCCTGCATCTGAAGGTCAGGGATGATGAATACATTTCATGGGCTGATCACTGCTCTGCCATGAAGAAGAGCAGGCAGGCACTGTGAACAGTCACTGAAGAATAAATTGTGGTGCAATAAACATGGAGTATGAAGCCACAAACCACTGCTGACAACATATGTGAAATCATCACAGCAAGACGGGGTAATCTGCGGTTCCTTGACTATACAGTTGGACAACTTGCAGTGTATGTTCTTCCAGATGCTCTACATCCATATGATGCTCTCCGAACTAGCCCCCCAGCAGCTGCCTCATGTAACAAGCACTCATATGGAACAGTGTCAAGCAGCGCCCACCATCTGTAAATTGGGCCTGTGTAGTAAAGGAATAATAATGTTTACATTCTCTATATGTCAAAGATAATAAAGATAGACTATTTAGACATGGAAGAGACAGGGCCCTATTAACAGACATCTAAATAATTTGCTCTCCTTTCAGTCTCATCACTGATAAGGTTGATTAAAGACACAGGTCCATCAAGTCCCACCTATGACCCAAACATGTTGATCCCGAGGATGGTAAAAGCCACTGTGAGGGAATGCCAATTGCCCCATACTATAGGAAAAACCTCCTCAGCACCTGGATCAATGCCTTATCAATGCCTCATCTCCAGAATCAAGTTCATACAACCTATAATATTATATTTTTCAAGAAAGACATCTACACCCCTCTTGAACTTGCTCAATGAATCTGCCATCATAACTTTTTTTGCAGTAAGTGCCATAGTCTCATGTAGGGTAGAAGTGGTTCAGGTTACCACCTACTGTAATTTCCAATGTTGTAATGTTGTAAGCAGAGGCGTAACATAAAGCTCTGGGGCCCCAGTGCAAAGTTAATAACATGGCCCCCACCTACCATGCACCATTTATAATACTGTTATCTTCCTATGCAGTAGAGGAACCTCTGGGCCCCCTAAGGCTCCAGGGCCCTGTAGCGATCGCTACCTCTGCACCCCCTATAGCTACGCCCCTGGTTGTAAGCCATGTAGAAAAAGATCCCAACTGAGGTTGGCTCAACCTCAGCTGGGATCTTTTTCTACAGGGCTTCTAGCTGCTAGGGGACTGACTATAGTAGGTGATAACTCTTAAAATTTTAGGCGACATATCTTTTATATAAGACACAATGGACCATGCATTTTTATGGTGTACTTTAAGTAAAAAAAAAAACTGTCAAAGCCCTGTTCTATAGATGTATGAAAAGTCATACGCCAAAACTTGCCATATTCTGCACAAGATATGACACCTCTGAATGCATCAACACTATTAGGCCTCGTTCACACGGCTTATTTCAGAACGTATTTACAACGGATTGCCGATCGTAAATACGTTCTGAAATCAGTTGAAAATCAGTTGCAAATAAGTGTCACTAAGTGTGGCACGTATTTGTAACTGATTTCCCGACGGATTCACCATCTACAATCATTGTAGGTGGTGAATCCGTCCGTAAATAATTGACATGTGAATTGTTTTTCCGTCCGGATTGCCATCGTCAATCCGCGGCGGCAATCCGGAACGGAACTACGCGTCGTGTGAACGACGAGCCGTATTTTCTATTGAAATCAATAGAAAATAGGCTGTGACTTTTTTCGGACGGATTTGCCGACGGATTGACGATCGTCAATCCGTCGGCAAATACGCGGCGAAAAAAGCCGTGTGAACGAGGCCTTAAGATTTAAGAACCAGCCAGTCGGTGCCAGGTTCATACACGTTGCCCAATGTTTTTATTCAATCATCTATATAGCATTGACATATTCTACTGTACAGAGATTATCATTACTTATATTGGTTTGGTCCCCACTGGGGCTTACTATCTAAATTCCAAATTAACCTGTGTGTTTTTACCATGAGAGGACAACCAATAAGAAAACCATACAACCATGGGGAGAACATACAAATTCCACAAGATGTTGTTTTTAGTCAGATTCATGCTCTATACCAAAGCAGACGATAAAGTTATCCACTAGCCCATCGTGCTGCATCAAGCCAGAAAATCCATTTCTATAATTATAGTATCTCAAAAAAGTGAGTACACGCCTCACAATTTTGTAAATATTGTATTATATCTTTTCATGGGACAACACTGAAGCTATGACACTTTGATACAATGTAAAGTAGTCAGTGTACAGCTTGTATAACAGTGTAAATTTGGTGTGCCCTTAAAATAACTCAGCACACAGTCATCAATGTCTAAACCACTGGCAACAAATGTGAGTACACCCCTAAGTGAAAATGGACAAATTATGCCTAATTTGACATTTTCCATCCATAGTGTCATATCACTCATTAGTGTTACAAGGTCTCAGATGTGAATGGGGAGCAGGTGTGGTGTTATCGCTCTCACACTCTCATACTGGTTACTGGACTTTCAACATGGCACCTCATGGCAAAGTACTCTCTAAGGATTTGAAAAAAAGAATTGTTGCTCTACATAAAGATGGCCTAGGCTATAAGAAGATTGCCAACACCCTGAAACGACCAAGATAATCCAGCAGTTTGACAAGACAGGTTCCACTCAGAACAGGCCTCGCCATGGTTGCCCTAAGAAATGTCATATCTAGAGATTTTCTATTCAAAATATATGGTGGTTACCCACTAACAGTTTGCTGAAGATAAGCAGACTAAGGATATGGATTACTGGAACCATGTCCTGTGGTCTGATCAAACCAAGATAAATTTATTTGGTTCAAATGGTCTGGAGTGTGTGTGGTGGCAACCAGGTGAGGAGCACAAAGACAAGTGTGTCTTGCCTGCAGTCAAGCATGGGAGTGTCATAGTTTGGGGCTACATGAGTGCTGCCGGCTGTGAAGAGTTACAGTTCACTGAGGGACCCATGAATGCCGACATGTACTCTGACACACTGAAGCAGAGCATGATCCCCTTACTTCTGGGCTGCAGTGCAGTATTCCAACATGATAATGACCCCAAACACACCTCCAAGATGACCACTGCCTTCCTAAAGAAAATGAGGGTAAAGGTGCAGGACTGGCCAAGCATGTCTTCAGGTGTAAACCAAATTGAGCATCTGTGGTGCATCCTCAAACAGAAGGTCCGTAATGTTGTCATGGAGGAGGGAAGAAGATTCCAGTGGCTGCAACCTGTGAAGCTCTAGTGACCTCCATGCCCAAGAAAGTTAAGTGCTTGGAAATAATGGTGGCCAAACAAAATATTGACACTTTGGGCACATTTTGTCCATTTTCACTTAGGGGTGTACTCACTTTTGTTGTCAGTGATTTAGACATTGATGGTAGTGTGTTGAGTCATTTTGAGGACACATTACATTTACACTACAAGTTTATACAAGCTGTATACTGACTACTTCACATTGCATCAAAGTCATATCTTCAATGTTGTTCCATGAAAAGATATAATACAATATTTATAAAAATGTAAGGGGTGTGAGATAATGTATAAGGGCTTCATTCATCGGAAAGGTATTAGAAAGAGCATTCCAATAAAATAGCAAAGTTACTAAAATGATGGCGTCTCTCTACAAAGCAGTTCTAAAACTTGTATTCGTATGTCTTTTATTTGTGGAAGTTTTCTACTTTTTAAGACCTGACTGCACAAGAGAAGAATTCAGAACCACTAATTATCATTTTCATAAATTGTATGTTTCCAATAATTTTAACTTCCTCTTGAATTATCCACTTTTCCATGCTCTGTGTCTCAGGGGGGCTTACCGTAAAACATTAGTCTACTGAGAAAATTACATTAAGCTATCGTTTGTCTGAATCTCAGTGCTCTGCTATAAGGTTGTGGCTCATGTTGTAATTCACAGCGGAGATTTAACATTTATCCCCTTTTCTTTCACTAGTGGTCCCAGTGGTGGATACATATAAACACCACAAGACTTTACATAGATAGACATAGGGATTAACTGTACTGAAAGTAGCAAGATCTGTTTTTCATTGTGACTATGACGGCGTCTCAGACCTCCTATTGTGTAATTATTCAGCCCTGCGGCACACTGGGTCTTATTTGGCCCACAATGACCTAAGGATAACCAGATCAGATACTTTATAGATACCTGACAATGTTTTTATATTATAGCTCTAGATGCATAAATGTGGAGTCTGTATTCTCCTATTGACTGGGTGTCACGTGGTCTTCACTGAACCTTCATTCAGTATCCCCCAAAAGACTTATAATTTTAATCACAGCTTCCCTGGTACGTTTAGGCCGTGTATACAACTAGCCTTTACCACAATAATAAAAACCATTAAATGAGTATGACATAATTTAGTATGGAATATATTTTTTGAAAACAAAACAATTTCATCCATTTACTTTGGTCATTTATATAGTGTTGGCATATGTCACATCGCTTCCTGTCCCCACATGAACCTATCAATATGTTTTTGGTGTGAGAGAAAACCAGAGTACCCAGAGGAACACAGGAAGAACATACCATCTCCACACAGATTTTGTCCATGGTTGGATTCAAACCTATAACCCCAGTACTACAAGGCAACTGTGCTAAACCCTGAGCCACCATGTTGTCTCCTGATGTTACATGATGTTATGATCTTGTATTACAGCCAGAGATATTGCATCTGTAACCCCGGTGTCGTCAGGCAGTTCCGGAATCCAGACACCATCTTCATCTTGGCATTTGCAATCATCCTTCTCAACACTGACATGTATAGCCCCAATGTCAAACCTGAGCGAAAGATGAAATTGGAGGACTTTGTGAAGTATTTAAGAGGTAAGAGTTATAAATTTTAAATACTATACATTCCACTGTGGTTAGCACAATAATACATAGATATAAATGATAGATAGATAGATTAGTATATACTTTATTTTCAAGATTCTCTTTCTCTCTGTCAGTTCTCTTAGGGCTCGTTCACACAGCTTATTTCCGAACGGATTTGCCGCCGTATTTACGATGGTAAATCCGCTCCGAAATCAGTTGCAAATAAGTAACAGGCCATTTAATATTGCTTTCAATGGGAAATACGTGTCGTCGTTCAGACGACAATGTATTTCCGTGCCGTATCGCGCCGCGGATTTGCGGTCGCAAAACGGCCGGAAAAACAATGGTCTTGTCACTTATTGAGCCGGATTTTGCGACGGATTTACCCCATATAATGAATGGGGTCTGTAAATCTGTCGTGAAATACGTGCCACACTTTAGTGACACTTATTTCACACTGATTTTCAACTGATTTCGGAACGGATTTGCGATCAGAAATCCAACGTGAATCAGTTCTGAAATAAGCCGTGTGAACGAGGCCTGAGGGTACTTGACCACTCGAGGGCATGATTGTATGTGCACTATTCTTCAATAGCAATATATTGCAGGACAGTGTACAATAATGGCTCTCTTACTGCATCCTGCCCTAGACAGGGTGTAATAAGAGTAGGAAGATGGATGGATGGATGTCTAGACAGATAGACAGACAAAAGATGAGATTTATATATGTAGATACTAGACCACAGGGGCTGTCTAAGTTTTTGCTTGTTGACATAGCAACCAATCACATCTCCCCTTTCATTTCTTATAGTGCCCTTAAAAAAGGAAAGGGAAGCTCTGATTGGTTGCTATGGGCCACAAAGAAAGTTTTATACCCAGACAGTTTTCATACATGTCCCCCGCCTGTCTATTGGCCCTTAGGACTAGGGATCTCCTCTCAACCCAAACATCCCAGGTTGATGATTGCACTATACCACTTCAGCACTGGCTCACATGTAACATTGAAAGCCACCAACTACCACAGCCAGACCTTCCTAGCCCGAAAAATGGTAGCAGTCACTTTATTTGGTCAACTATGACAACTAGGCTCCCCACAAGGCTTGCATTAGGCTTACACAGATTCGCATCCTGTCTCCAGGTCTTCATTCCACCAGCGCTTTAGCAACCTTCAGCCCCCCTGCCTTTCCTGCAGAAAAACAAGTTTATTCCTGATGTCCAAGTCCACTTCTCATCAAACAGGCCAACAGCACTTCTCACAGTCTCCTTTTAAGGGCTGTCTTCCTACGCTGTAATAGACAGTTACCAAAATCTTTGAACACCTGCTAACACTCCTCCTACTGCTGGTGCAGTAGGGCAGAAGGAAGGATAGTAGACGAATGAGATACAAGGTAGAGAATGACAGCGAGATAGATAGATGGATAGATAGATAGATAGATAGATAGATAGATAGATATGAGCTGGATGGATAGATAGATAGACAGATAGGAATTTTTTTTTAAAAAAAGCAAAAATTTTGTTCCAGCACGTCCAGAGGCGATGCTTCGGTTCAAATAAGCCTTTCTCAAGCAGTGCCTTTGAGCCGAAATGTTGCCGCAGATATGTTGCAATAAAGTTTTACATTTTTTTTATTGCAAGTCCTGAGATTTTCCTTAATTAATATTGGGACCTGCAACGTGGGCACCTGTTTTTGATTTTTGGGATGTGCTGTTCTTTTCAATTTGATAGATAGACAGATAGATAGACAGACAGACAGACAGACAGATAGACAGATAATATAAAATAATGGATAGACAGGTAGAACAATAGATGGAGATAGGTTTGATTAGGTAGAATAATTTATATACAATAGATTTTTCTCCGTGTCTGTCTTTCCCTCCAGTCAAGATCACAGGTGACTGAAATCTATTATGAATGTAATTACTTAGAAACTGGTGCATAAAAGTTGATGTCATGACTGGTACTGATATTTTTTAGAACATGATTTAATTCGTCAAAATATTCGAGTGATTTTTTTTGCAGTATCTCTTTGAGACTCACAAGTTAGATAAATCACCTTTGAAATGATTAAGAAACCCCTTTAGTGCACAATTTGGATTTTATATACTTCTGGGCAATTAAACATTGAAGACGGGAATGGCTGGTAATTAATGCATAACAAGTAACTGTGCGAATATAATTTTCGCGCTGATCCAACTATCCAGAGAAACACTGTTGTGGTGCCTGGGCTAATTGTCAATTCAGTACCTGCCTGCCCATCCCTGAAAAACAATGATACGTGTGAAAATTGTCCTTGGATGTGACCTTGCAGAGACATTAGAGTAACAAGCTGTAATGCCTCGTCCTTTAGTAATGAGGACTGTCACTTTTTGCAGGTGTGGACGATGGTGAGGACATCCCGCGAGAGATGCTGATAGGCATTTATGAGCGCATCCGTAAGCGTGAACTCAAAACTAATGAAGATCATGTATCTCAAGTTCAGAAGGTTGAAAAACTTATTGTAGGCAAGAAGCCGGTAAGTTGTTGAAAGTGATTTGCATTTGCAGTTACCGTGTTACAACACAAGATAAAATGCTATGATGTATTAGTAAGATTTTACCTTTGAGTTTAAGTGACCCAAAAAAATAATGAAAAGATGTGAGTCAATAGTTTATCCAATAAGTCATTAATTTGCTATTGAAACATCCTTCCTTGACTTTACAGATACCTACAAATTGCAGGTGCTTTGCATGAAACGTTAGACAATTGCTTAGACTAAATTTCCTTAAAAGAATAGTTCCAATAAACACTGGGATTACTGCAGATACAGTACATGAAGCTAATAAAAAATTGTTAAATTTAGGTCAGCACCGATGTCTCCCCTAAGTCCATAAACTGAACATATAGATGCACCAGATTGCTCAAAAGAAGGTAGCCCAACCCTCATCCATAAACGTCCAAAACTAAATCCAACTAAGGCGTCAGCATAACGTTCATTTATTCACGAGTAGAGAAAAGAGGTGCAACGTTTCGACTCAAATAAAGAAGTCTCTCATACTTTCTCATACTTGAGAAAGACTCATTTACTCGAGTCGAAATGTTGCACCTTTTTTCTGTACTCTGGATTCGTGAATAAATGAACATTATGCTGATGCCTTAGTTGGACAGTACATGAAGCGTCAGCACCAAGCCATACTGTAGATGGGCAACTAAGATCTGATCATGGACGAAGAGTATAATGTGTCTATAGACTCATGAAGGGCTGTGAAGGAGATTGTTATCTGAATTGATATCTGTACCCAGGCTATATTTCGGGATTGTTGTTTAAGCATTGTTGCATATAGAATTTGCTAGATATTTATTATACTTGCATACTGTCTTCGGAACGCGTCATAAGGAGGTAAGTCAGTCTTCTCAGGATTCACTGTGGGTACAAATGGAAGAAGTAGCTATCATTAGCATCACTGTGTAAATGTATTTCTACCTATTGGGAGGTCCCAATGTTTACAGCCATAGGGTTAAATGAGAGTCTGGAAGATCACACTCACCACAAGGGGTAGCAAATGTAGAAATTATGTAGTTTAAATTGAACTTAATAATAACTACATTTTAACAGAGTATTCCCATGATATAAAGTTTTTTGGCATATAGCCATTACTTTATGGGGCTCCACCCTCTGGGACCACCAACCACTGATCCTAAGAATGAAGGGACCACAGTGTGTAATGAGCATTGCGGCTCATGCTCAGAATTGCTGTGGGCCCCAGAAGTTGTATTCCCCAATGATAAGGTGGCATATCCTAGCTATATGTCATCACTTTATAAGATGGAAATACCTCTTTAAAGAGGTGTTACCACGAAGGAACATATGTATAATAAATCAGCTCATAGCTAGCTATGAACTGACCGTGTTAGTGAATAAGGAGGGGACGCTTGTGGCCGACCTTCCCATTTCTATGGGAGTTCTGAACATAGCCAAGAACTCCCACTTTCTCTGATATTCAGAACTCTCATAGAAATGAATGAGGATAGCCGCAAGCACCACTCCCCTTATTCTGTAACAGTCAACTCGTAGCTAGCTATAAATCGACCTATTAAGATTAACGCGGATGCTCCTTTGTAGAAACATCCCTGTAAGCAAATTGCTAAACTGCGCCTAATGGTCAATGCAAACAGACAGAACATTAACAATAATATGGGAAAGGATGGAGGGGAATTGGAGCTCTGTAGCAGAAAAAAGAAAGCGATAGATAGATAGATAGATAGATAGATAGATAGATAGATAGATAGAGGCAGAGATATACGTGGATCTGTAGAAATAGACAGATATAGATATATGCAGTACGTACCTACGTAAGATAGATAGATAGATAGATAGATAGATAGATACAGTACGTACCTACGTAAGATAGATAGATATAGATAGATATGATAGATAGATAGAATGAGATGAATAATTATAGAATTTCAGTCCTAAAAGTTAGTTTTAAAATAGTATCTGTGCTGCAACTGTTTGTTAACTGGTTAAGTCCTTGGATATCAATGTATCTGGTTTCTTGTAGTACTTTGTGTTGTGGCACATGTTCTATACACTTTTTATTAGTTGTATTATTGATGTACATCCAAGCAACACATCTATTACTTGAATAAATGAGTCCCTTTCAGTGATCCGTCCATAGACTTTGTTCCCTGTGTGTCTGTTTTATTGTTTGAAAGGAGATTTTATGATGTGTGTAATAAATGCCCTCATCAGCATCTCTACATATCATGATAGAAGAATCATTTCTTTTATTGCTTTCCGCCTATCAGTGGCCTCTGAAATGTCAGTGTTGCTGCAATGACCGCATCCCTCAGGCCCCATCTTTGGACTCTGCTTTAGTATTCATATTACAGAGCTAAGGATGTGGGTTAGTTTATAAGATCCCTGCAAATATTATTCCATGGCCTTGCTTCTTTAAGTGACAGCTATAACTTCCCTGTAGGACTCATCAGATGCCTCAATAAAACTTTCAGCTGGTATAGTGCAATGCAATATATTCAAACCCGTTAATTTTTCACTTGTGATGTTAAAAGTTTTGAGATGAAGATGTGTGAAGTGTTATTTGTGCAATTCTCTGTAATGCATGTTGGAAGGTTTCATGGCCTAGTTGTGTTGTCACTACTTTTCTTTGGTTTCTCATGTTTTTTTTATTGCTAATGAATTTATGTGTGTCTTTTTACTGTAGATCGGATCCCTACACCATGGACTTGGCTGTGTAGGTATTCGTTTTGTTAACACTTCTTACTAGAACCTGTCGAATCTCTAAATTTGTTCCTGACTTCTCATAAGGTCTATGATGTACCCTATCAAAAACTGCATCTAGGAACGTAAATGGGTTTTTCCACCTATGGTTTTTCCATAGGACTATTGATCAGTGGGTCCTGGCTGCTGAGACCCCTGGCCGATCCTGAGAGGTTTTAGTCCCTGGTGCTAATGAAGATCAATCATTGCATTCATGCTTACTTTCCATAAAAAAAAAAACTGCAGTTATAGAGAGCTTGTTCTTGAGACCATACAGGGTGTCTACAGCTAAATTCCCACCAACCTGCATTGCTAATACAGGTTTTCCATGGGTGAGCAACTTACATTGATTTCAATGTACTTAGACTGTTTATGCTTCATCCCTACAGATATTGAGCTCTTTGTTCAAGGCTTATCCGTACTGTAAGCTGTAGGGTATGAATGTTAGTGTTCATTAGAAAGGCAATTTATTATTGCCTTTATATATTTGAGGGGGTACCCAAGGAATTGTCTTATGGAGGGTGGTGCTCTATTAGAATAGGCTTCTGTCTCTAGGTGAATCTCTGGAACCTTTCTGAGGCAGTATACCAGCTAATGTTCTTGGGGAAGGTTGTGTTTGGATTCAGTAATTTTTTTTCCACTTAGTTGTTCAAACCTTGGCCTATTTTGCAAAGACTTATTCAATGAGCAGCCGTGAAATTTTGTTTCCTTTGGGCAGAAAAGCATTGGAAGCCATTGTTATACTACTGACACGCCTACAAGGAAGCTGCCATGAATAAAGCACAAGTCTGAATGGTTCTTCCATTACAAAAAAGGTGAAATGTCAGTAAATGATCTACTTTATTCTGGCCATCATTTGACCACCCCAATTAATAAAATGTGATGACATTTCTTTAAGCCATTTTTGGAAGATTGCCATCAGACTATTAATAAACTTGTGGAATTAACTGGAATTTAATGGGGTTCCTGTCAGCATAGAAACAGTCACCTGTCTTCCAAAGCACTAAGGGCGACATGTATGGGCTGCGCCAGTTTTCTGTTGTACTTTGCTCCAAAAAGAATATATGAACAGGTGCACTCCAAACTTTGGTGCGAAAAGTCCCTTTGTAATGCACCAAATAAATTTTTTACAGTGTACAGCTCACAAGGTCAAGGTAAGATGCAAGGCTTATGACCTGCAGAAGAACAGGGTCATACATTCTGGCGTATTCTACACTGCCTTAAAGCTATTTAGAACTGGCCCGTCAGCGCCAACGTTCATACATGTCGCCCTAAGACTTTATGACTTTGGAAACAAAACAGGGTTGTCTTCAATTCGTTCCCTTAGAGCACGGCCCACAGACAGGCAATTGTCCCTCTGGTTTGGGGTGAGTAGGTGTGGCACAAATTTTTCTCAGCTCCTTTGATGCCCCATTCCTCTGTTAAAATTTGCGGACAAGAAATCCCAGTTATCTCCATGACACGAGTTAATTGATGGCCTGACAGCAATTTTAAAGACTGGCTTGACAAACGTTTAATACATTTTCATCAGTTCTGGTGGTCAAAGAACATCTGGAATTAAGGGAATTATTAATTGATGCTTCACCTCGTTTGAAACAGAAGAACAATTCGTAAACTTTTGTTTTACTCATGGGAGGTTCTTTGTAGGCATCTGCAGCATAACAACCGCTGCTTTAGTCCCAAAAGGAAATAAAATTTCATAGCATATTGTTAAATTGAATAATCCATCACAAAATAGGCCAAAGATTTAATAGCTTGCTAAGAGAAACAAAAATGGAGCCAAACGTAACCTTCCCAATAATGTTGGCAAGCATACTGACTCTGAAGTGTCTCTACGGACATCCAAATCATGATAGCAGCCTGTCTTACTTACACTTCACCCACCAGAAGATCATTCCTGTTTCTTTTGCATACCCCTCTTATGCGATACAGACATATGTAATCTAGTTCAGTACATTTACTACAAACTTTGTTGTAAACTTTGAAAATCTTTTTAAAGGCGTTGTCTGGCAGAAACAAATCAATTGGAAATGGTGTTAGGCTGGTTAAAAAAAGGAAAAAATAAATTATACTTGTTTCCTTTCCCCCAATGCACCGGAGTGCCCAATGATCTTCTCCTCCTTACTTCTGAGTTCTTGTTCCGACACACAAGTGTGGCCCACGCTCCATTGTAAGTGAATGGAGCACTGAGCTCTTCTGTGTGTCAGGGCGAGAACCTGGAAGTGAAGATGAGCGGATTACTGGGGATAGGCAGGTAAGTATAAGTAAGTATATTTTTAGGTTTTTAACCAGCCTGGCCCCATTCCTTTTAATTTTTTTTCTCTGCAGGAAAATTTCAATATGAGCTTTAGTTCATTTTACTAAATTTTTAAATTGATGTCAGCAATTCTTTGCAAAATTGGTAGACTTTTCAAAGTCACAAGTTGCAAAATGGATAGGCTCATTGCCCTTAGAGAAATGTATGTATAACATATGCAGGTTTTTGGAATCAAAGATAAATCACGGAAACATTTTCAACTGCACATTACAATCATGACTCCGATTTTACTTGTGACATTAGCAACTTGTATTGCTTAGACTGAACTCATGCACATTGGTACTGGGAGGCGGCATTTGGTAAAAATTCAGATTAGATGTCACATATTAGATCAGAGGTCTAATAGAAACAATAATAGCATTACAAGTGTGTTAACTTGATTACCTGCATGGTTTCACACTGTATCTGGACTGTACAATACATCTTTCTTTATTGAATAGCTGGTAAATTCAAAGCCATGTAGTCCAGCTATAATGGTGCTCATAAGTTCTAGGATCTATATCCTGACACAGAAGTGTTATTAAAGGGGTTGTCTCAACGTAAGCATCAAAAATATAAAACTGGCTTTGCCATCAGTGTCCGATCATTGGGGTTACAGCTATAGTAAACTTTATATTTCACTACAGCCATGCAACATTGCTTGGCTTTTTCATAATCTGCATGGTTGGCCCAATGAAATTAATATCCCCCTCTCCGGTATCTAGAAAAAGCAGAGCACAGCCAAAAGGGTAGAGCCTGGCACAATTGTTTTTTCAATATGTGGTTTGGACCCCTACCAATCAGATATTGATGGCATACTTTGCCTTTCAATGTTTTGTCTGAGACAACCCCTGTAAGGGCATGTCCCCATGGCAGAGGACAAATACCGGTCGGTTTATCCAACCTGTATTTGTCCAGTTTGTGTGCCGTGCACACGGCCGCAGGAGAGCGATGAGTGGAGAAAAGCCCTCCCCCTTCCAATTGACATGCACATATTCCGTCCGAAAACCGGACGGAAGAATGTGCATGTTCAATCTTTTTCGGGCGGCCCGTGGGCAGACAACCTGTGCAGTGGGGACTGCTTCACGGGTTTTCCATAGAAGCCCGTTGTGCTCGTTTGCGGACGTTTTTTCAGACAGTCTGCAAAACCGCAAACCGTCTGAAAAACCGGCCGCAAACCCGTGCCGTGGGGACATGCCCTAACTATTAGGCTAGTTTCACATGTGCGTCGGAGCTTCAGTTCGGAACCAACAGTGCCCAGCTTACCTCATTGACTACAATAAGGTTCATTGGTTATCGCCACAGTGTCCTTTGTTGTCATTCCCAATAGATCTTGCGATGGAGGTTCCAAATGGCACCTCCAGTGCAAGTGTGACGGATGCCTTAGATGTTTTTATGTTTGTTATTTGTGAATATAATATGTCACCAGTGACTATAATTCTGCCTTATGTCTGTCAAAGATCACCAGATGTTTTTGTATGCTCCATTTCTTAATGTATATGTGTATATGTAATTACGTAGGTTCAGCAATAGGCTCTAAAAAGTAGATTTAGAAAAATGTGACATTGGTGAGATACAGGTCTGTTGATTGTATCAATTACTATCGGTCATTCTAATCCTCAAACTGAAAAGGCCAGCTGTATTATATGCTCGTAATTTGTTTTGGCACTGTGGTTATGCTAAAACCAAGATGTGATCTCCAACTCAAAGAAAAGCCTGTGCTGACTGATGGAGGATCATTGATGATGATGGTGAATTATTTAATCCTAAAGTTTTTATTTGTCTACTGAGAAAAAATTCTCAAATTCTTGTAACCTCATATAACTTTGTCTCCACTTTTAATCAATTATGGACTACTTTTTGATTTTGACAACCGCATGAACACTTTTACCCGTCTACCTACAGGTCCTTTCCTTACCACATCGAAGACTGGTTTGCTACTGCCGTCTTTTTGAAGTTCCCGATCCTAACAAACCCCAAAAGCTTGGATTACATCAGAGAGAAATTTTCCTGTTTAATGACCTGCTAGTGGTATGTATTGGGTTAAGCGAAATCTATCACAGGAAATGACAATTTCAGACATCGTTTAATCAAGATCTTGTATTATTTATACCGATTGCCAGCAGGATTCAGATGGACATATACTTGCTCCTATACTTCTCTCAGGATAGATAGAAGTAGTAGAGTGTTCACACGACACATGATCTGTTAAGCTTGAAGCTTTCCAAAACTGTTAAAAGTTTTATCACTATAAGGCTATGTTCACACGGCTTAATTGCAGGACGTAATTACGCCCCGCAATTCGCGTGTGACGGGCGGGCCGGTAGCGGGGATAACAGGGGCACTGCCGGCCATAGACACACTGCTAGCGGGCGTATACCCGCAGAAAGTGACAGGTGAATTATCTCCCCCCGCGCTTCCCCAGGCGGTCGTTTCGGAAGAGACGTAATCCATAGTTCTCTACGAGAACTGTGATTTACCGAATGATGGGTCGTTTTCGCCCGTATTGCGACACTTCGACGCGTAATTACGACGAAATACGCCCCATTTTAAGCCGTGTGCACATGCCTTAAGGGCGTCCCCACAGCACAGGACAAATACTGGTCGGTTTATCCGACCAGTATTTGTCCTGTTTTCATGCCGTGCACACGGCCGTAGGGGGACGTTTTTTCTCCGCGATTAGCAGAGAAAAGTCCCCCCCCCCGTCGCATAGACATGTTCATATTTCGCCGAAGCGGAAGAATGAACATGTTCTATGTTTTTCGGACCATCGGAAAACCTTTGCAGTGGGGTCCATGTTGAAGTTTGTCTGCCGGTTTGCAGACGATTTTCAAAACCGAAAACCTTCTGAAAAATCGTCTGCAAACCCGTCCCGTGGTGAGAAGGCCTAAGTATGGTGCTTTCATCCTTTTCCAAAAATAGATTTAGAGATCAAAGAGATGCGTCTTCCTCTTAATCTATACATTTATGAAAGGCTCCAGCATTATGAAAGCAGCTTTGTAGAACTGCAGATAAATGGGAAAAGCAGGAGGATCAGTGTCAAGTGATGTTTAGGTTTCAGACAACTTATTGTGTTTAATAGAACGGCCAAAATATTAGACCTACTAGAGGTTGCAGGAAGAAACTTTTAGGACAATTCTTAAAAAAAAAAAAAAAAATGATCGAAATGTTGGTGTATAACAAGGCTAGAATTATAAGACACCAAAAATTGCCAACTCCATCAATGAAGGATTTTTTAAGTTAAAAGTGTTTTCAGCAATAGACTTTATTTGGTCAGTGGGCGAACAACTACTGTTTAAAGTACCGCTGGTCGGGAAGGGGTTAAAACTGAAAAAATGAATCTTTACTTATCATTTAAGCCTGCTCCATTCCAATGCTCCTGGTCCTCCCCACCAGTGACTTCACATGGTGCTGCAGACAATCAGTTGTCTCGGCGGTTTCTTCCTGTATAGAGGGCACATGACCAATGAGAACAATAACTGGCAGCAGCGTCATGTGAGCGATGAACGTGACATCATTGGTGGGGAGAGCCAGGAGCAGCGACAGTGCTAGAATGTAGCAGGTTTTAAAGTAAAGTGAGTAAATCCCTCTATTATATAAACTTGTAAAACATGGATTTTGATATTTCTTTCTAAAGTTTTCCAACCTTTTTAAAATTGCTATTAAAAGGGTTGTCTCGCTACAAGGATTGCTTTTTATGTTAAAGATCTTATAAAAATAAGTCACTTTGCAATATGTTTCTATTAACAGTGTCCTACCTATTCCTAGATACCCCCTCTTGTATGGGCTGTATCAGCTTCTCAGGTCGCTATAGCTACAGACCTGTTTAGTCTCTCCTGACAGGCTGCCAGCACTGGTTTCTATAGCTACATACCTGGCTTCTACTGAAACATAGTAGAAGCCAGTAAACATGCCCCAGAATTCAAAATGAAACCAAGAAAACAGGACTGAGGTAAGAGGAATCAATGTATTGAGACAACCCCATTAAGATAGGTTTCTTTAAGGGGCACTGCCATCAGAAAGAAGTATTTTTGTTCAAACCAATATTCCTGGAAAACAGTCACATATTGCTTGTTAATATGTGAAAAGATACATTTTGATGGTAATGTCCCTTTAAATAATCCAGATTATTTCATAATCCAGTTTTAAAACTAATTGAGATTGAGGGAACCTAACTGTACAATGCAAACAACAGCTGAACATTCTTATTACCCACATTCCAGGTAACAAAAATCTTTCAGAAGAAGAAAAATTCTGTAACCTACAGCTTCCGGCAGTCATTCTCCCTCTATGGAATGCAAGTTATGCTGTTTGAAAATCAGTGTAAGTTTCACATTCACTCTTGTGGGCTGTTATGGGGGCACCTTTTTGGAGTAATAGCAAAAAATTGTAACCTAAATTTTGCATGTGATTCAGGTGGCTATATGAGATTTATTTTCTTTCCGAACAAGTCCCACTCCTGTGCACGAGCTGTGTCTAGTATTGCATCTTAAAGGGGTTTTGCCATGAAGTAAAATTGACGTGGGAAGCTTGCAAATGAAATAACAAACATTTTCACCATTCATTATTATTAAAAATTCTGCACCGTTTTTGTTTTAGCTGCTCCTTTAGTGATCCATTGTTTACAGCTCGTCTCCAGGGGATACGACCAGAGCTGAGAGCTCCTCAGTCCTGGTCAGACATGCTCAGACATCACCTCTCCTCTCAGGCAGCTACTGAGTGTTCAAACCCCAGGGGCTGTCACTCTACTCCCGCCCTCTGTCCTCCTTAGTAATTAGTCAAACAGTGCAAATAAACAAAAAGAAACCTCAATCAGGTTTGTGCATTGATAAAGAGAAAAAAAATCCACAGGTTTGGTTCCTGCAGGGATTTGAACCTAGGACCCTTGTGCCTGAAGGCAAAAACTTTAGCTTTCAGCTACTCCCAATGCTTTACATAAACAGACCTTTCTTTGACTACAGAGAGGAAAGGCCTGGTGATGTTATCCTGCTGGGTCACATGGTATGCAATTCAAACAAATCACACACGCCCCCTACTGAGCACACACAGCTGAAGAGCTGGATACAGGAGGTATGAAATGAGATCGTGCAAAACCCCTTTAACTTATTCATTTGCTTTAACAACCTTTTTTTTCAGATCTCAGAGGGGTTGTCTCACTTAAGACAATATCCCAAGATTATCCCTAATTGTTTGGTAAATCTGGGTCCCACGCCTATCTCCTAAATGAGCCTCTTTGTTCTGAACAAAGAGCAGGTCGGAACTCTCCCATAGACATGATTAGGAGTTCCGATTACAGCCGAACATCGCCTCTTGGCTAAACTCGGGTCTCCTATTCATGTCTATGGAAGAGTCCTAACCACCTCTCTGTTCAGAACAAGGTGGTTTCGGGGCTCGTTTAGGAGATAGGTGCAGATTCCAAAGGTGGGACCTGTACTTATCAGATAATGATGTCATATCCTAACAATATGCCATCATTGTCTAAAGTGAGACCACCCCTTTATACCCCATACGCTAATGTGTTAGCTATGGCTGAATGCTATTGTCCACTGTACTCTATACTTCTACAGAATGTTATTCAACCTCCTAGTATTAATATAACACAATCTAGTTAAAATATGGTGGCTTTATAGATGGCAATCACGGACACCAGGCTACGCCAGAATTGTTTACCAATGGGCCAATCTAGACTAACCTTAGCTTGACCAGACCCCAGGATGCAGGCTGGCCAAGACAGAGACAGATGTCTTGCCAGTTACACCCTTTCTAAGTTACACCCATCCTCATCTATGCGCAGTATCTAACTAAAGTTCCTTGGGCCAACCAAAGAAAATCCTTCCAAAGGTCCATCATTATTGATCTTTGTCCACGTTAGGACTTTTTGTAAATCTACTTTAAAGTAATCATTGCACACATAGGGTTTAATAGTGTATCTCCTGAAGTCAGCTCCAAATGAGATTGTCTTCTACTAGACCTTTGAGTTCCTGATATATTAGAGCTACGTTATTGGTAAGAACATGGGCCTACCAGAAAAAGTCTTGTACTCTGATGGGCAAGTACTACTGTCTTCTACTAGACCTTTGAGGTCCTGATATATTAGAGCTATGTTATTGGTAAGAACATGGGCCTACCAGAAAAACGTCTTGTACTCTGGTGGGCAAGTACTACCCTGGCTACACCTCTCATTCAAAACAAACTGGATGGCTCGCATTGGTGAACCCTCAGAATGTAATAGTCAACTTGCACAAAGGTTTTGCCACCAAACACTGTACTCTGCTATCTGCATCGCTCCCTTAGATTTTAAACAGAACAGCAGTGCACATGTTTTACCACTACTCCATTTAAATACTTCTTCACTGCACTTAAAGGCCTCCTGTTTTAGCAATTATGGGGGGTCTAAGCGACGGGACCCCAACAGTCAGACATTTATAACCTATCAGAGCTCAGCTTTTATTTCATATAATGCCTTGTACGAATAAAATCTGAGCTCTGATTGGTTGCTGTGGGCAACATAGATAGTCTTACAGCTAGACACTTTTCATACATAAGGCTCTATATGCTTCCTGAGACTGATAATTTTGGAGTTTCTTAATGATGATGGCATATATAGCATTCTCTAATCACAAAGCTAATCCCAGGTCCTCAGAAGTCTAAGCTCCATAATTTCACATTATTTAGAGCTCACCCCCACGGCAAAGGACAAATACCGGTCGGTATATCCGACTGGTATTTGTCCTGTTTTAGTGCCGTCCCCACGGCCGCTGGGGGATGGCTTTTCTCTGCGATGAGCGGAAAAAAGCCCTCCCCCTCCCCATTGATATGTTCATATTCCTTCCGAAAACTGGACGGACAAATGAACATGTTCAATGTTTTTCGGGTGGGCGTCGGTTAGCGGCTCGGTGTGTTAGTTTGCGGCCGGTTTTTCAGACGGCCTGCAACACCGCAAACCATCTAAAAAACAGCCGCAAACCGGTGCCGTGGGGACATGCCATTATAGGGAAGAGTAAGGGCATGTTCACACGGCGGTCTTGGCTGTCGGGGGGTTCTGTCAAGCCTCGTCGATCCTCGCCGCAAACCCGTGTCTCCCGACGCGGGTTTGCGGCGCAGGCACTGGCTGTGGTCTCGGCGCGGGTGGGGTGTGGTTTGGGGCGTGGCTTGCGCCGAGGGTTTGCCCCCATGCAAATTAATAGCAGGGGGAAAACCGCGCAGCGGGCCGCGGCCCAGCCACTGACCACCCGCGGCGACCCGCGCGGCCGTCGCGCACAGCACTCTCTGTCAAGAATTGACAGGAGAGTTCTCCACACGCGCGGGTTTGGCCAAACCCGCGGCGTGTGAATATTAACGCGGTTTCCCATAGGAAACCATGTTAAAAAACTGGGCGCGATTTGGCCGCGGTTTTGGCCGCGGAAACCGCGTCGGAACCCGCGGCCAAAACCGCCTCCCAATCCACTGTGTGAACAGGGCCTAAGTATAGCTAGAATAGGCCTCAGACCAGACTGCTTGCTAGAGAAAGGTGACAGAATATTTAAAGCAACTGTCTAGTCAGGGGCTCAAAAATGATATGTAAATCACTACCCTCAGGGATGATTATTACTACTATTTATTTTCCTCAGATCTCCCTGCTTAGCTGCTTTTCACATCAGCTTCATTACAGAACAGCTGTGATCTGTGATTACAGCTGAGCCAAAGTACAAACAGGGAGTCTGGCGTAGTCTAAGACACACCCTCTGCCTCCTCATTGGTTCAGGCTGGTGTTCCCTCCCTCTCCATGCAGCTCTCCCATCTCAGACCGTTGTATGTAATACAAGTCTATTACAGGCTTACCAGAAAGGCAGTGCAGAATGAAGTAAGGACACAGTGATTATATAATACAGACTATTAAATCACCTGTAAGAAAAGAGGATTACCTTAGTAATGGAGCGCCTGGAGGGTCACTTTAATAAATGGGCTGGCAGACAGCGGACATGGGGGAAACTAAGGGTCTAGGCAAATTCTGAGTTTGAGTTTTGTACGGAATGATTCTTCAAAATTTACGGCTGAAATATTTACAGTGATCTCTAAACATACAATGTTAACTGGTTCTGGGACAACCATTGTATACCCCCATAATTATAGGGGGTGGAAGGGTAGCAGTCGCTTCCAGACCATGGACCCAAAGACCCCTTCGCCACACAAGAAGATACTAGTATTATTAATGGCACATGGTAGGTGGGGGGCTCTTTTAAAAATATTTACATTAGGGCGCAGGAGATTTAGGTTACGCCTCTGGTTGCAATCATAACTGTATGGAAAACGAGTAATTGATTCTGAAGCCCTAAAATGCCATCCATACTAATGCAAACTTGAGATTAAAGAAAAGTTAGCTGATTACTAACACAGAAAAAGCAAGTGCTTACATATAACAGAAAGAGCTGCTGGAAGCTGGAAATCACTCTCTATGATGAGGACAGGAGCTTCTTTGGGTCATGTACTTTATACACAACATACCAGAAAAAAAGATAATGGGATCCTCACCTGGTGCCCAAAGGAGACAGACATCCTGGCCCATGTAAAGAGCAGTACAGGACATGTCTTACCGCACTGTACTGTAGAGGCGCTACTAGATCACCAATCACTGCATGCACCTCACTAATACATATAAGAGCAGTACAGGACATGTAGTACCGCACTGTACTGTAGAGAGGCGCTACTAGACCCCCCAATCACTGCATGCACTTCACTAATACATGTAAGAGCAGTACAGGACATGTAGTACTGTACTGTAGAGAGGCACTACTAGATCACCAATCACTGCATGCACCTCACTAATACATGTAATAGCAGTATAGGACATGTAGGACCGCACTGTACTGTAGAGGCGCTACTAGTTCACCCATCACTGCAGGTACCTCACTAATACATGTAAGAGCAGTACAGGACATGTAATATCACACTGTACTGTAGAGAGGTGATACTAGACCACCAATCACTGCATGCACTTCACGAATACATGTAAGAGCAGTACAGGACATCTAGTACCGCACTGTACTGTAGAGGAGCTACTAGACCGCTAATCACTGCATGCACTTTGTTAATGGTACATTTACAAGTCTGCTTAGGATGCTGAAAATTTTTAAATCCATACCTGTAAGCATGGATTTTGAGATGAGGATCTAGCGCTGAATTTCAGAGGCAGATTTTCAGCCTCTTAAAAACTATAATGCCAGGTGAGGATTCAGCGCAGAATCCTCCTCAAGAATTGACATGTCAGTTCTTTTTCAGAGCTGAAAAAAAATCAACACCCATGAAATCAGTGTCGTGTGAACAACGTTGATTTTCCATAGGAAGCAATGTAAGGTGGATTGCAGTTGGATTGCACATTGATTCTAAGAAAGCTTCAGTACTGACTCCACCCCAGAATCAGATGTAACAAGTAAAATGTTCCTGATAATTGGTTGGATCTTCCATCAATCACATGAGCCGCAGATCAGCAGTGTCTGGGACATTGTAGTATGATGAGTGTGGTTTCAAGATACAATGTCCTGGAGAAGACCATTGTGTGGTGAAAATATTGGGCGACCTGTATGAATTCTGGTTTGATAGACCAGTTGTAAATCTCTTTACGGTAGTATAGACTGCACCAGAATGTATGAAGCTGTTCTTCTGCAGGTCATACATACAGGGCAGTGTAGAGCCAATACGACAAGTCTGGCTCAGGCACCATCTTTACCCTGGTCTGGCTGTTCTTCTGCAGGTCATATATACAGGGCAGTGTAGTGCCAATACCACAAGTCTGGCTCTGGCACCACCTTTACCCTGGTCTGGCTGTTCTTCTGCAGGTCATACATACAGGGCAGTGTAGAGCCAATACCACAAGTCTGGCTCAGGCACCATCTTTACCCTGGTCTGGCTGTTCTTCTGCAGGTCATATATACAGGGCAGTGTAGTGCCAATACCACAAGTCTGGCTCTGGCACCACCTTTACCCTGGTCTGGCTGTTCTTCTGCAGGTCATACATACAGGGCAGTGTAGGCCAATACCACAAGTCTGGCTCAGGCACCATCTTTACTCTGGTCTGGCTGTTCTTCTACAGGTCATATATACATGGGCAGTGTGAGTCGCCAATACCACAAGTCTGGCTCTGGCACCACCTTTACCCTGGTCTGGCTGTTCTTCTGCAGGTCATAACATACAGGGCAGTGTAGAGACAATACCAAAGTCTGGCTCTGGCACCACCTTTACCCTGGTCTGGCTGTTCTTCTGCAAGTCATACATACAGGGCAGTGTAGAGCCCATACCACAAGTCTGGCTCAGGCACCACCTTTACCCTGGTCTGGCTGTTCTTCTGCAGGTCATACATACAGGGCAGTGTAGAGCCAATATCACAAGTCTGGCTCAGGCACCACCTCTACCCTGGTCTGGCTGTTCTAACTGTTCGGCGCTAAAGTTTTGGCATCTAAGTATCATAAATGTGTCTACTTCTATGAATGTGGTGCAACGCCCCCAGAATACCCCTAAACTCTGGCACACTAAAAAGTGGCGCGGTACTGAGGCACTTATCGCGCCAAAGTTTGGAGTACGCCTGTTCATACATCTATAGAACTGGTCTACTACAGAATTCTGGCGCAGCCCCATTCATACATGTCGCCCATTGTGTCCTGAGGCAATTGTCAGTTGAGGGTCCATTGTGTATCTATGTAGGCGGAAATCGCCATTGCATTCCTGTCCCTAATTTATAGTGATATAGTTGCCAGGCAACCATTTGGTCTCCCAGATCTGGCTATGATAGAAAATGAGATGTTTTCTCGAGAAGACAAGTGCGAGCGCTGTAAATTGTTCTGTAAATGTCAATTTATACAAACCTTAAGCAGCATTATTCACAAAAGCTCCAGCAGGTCACTGCGGCGCAGAGTATTTGTGGAGTCCATTAGGCGGCAAATGCTAAGGCGTCCTGGCAGGCGACTCTGTACGGGGTGACGCCATTGTTTATCACAGTTGCCTTCCATCCCGAGCCTCGCTCTTCTTATGTGATTGTGACATTAATCATTGCCTGTCTCCATATTTATTTGGATTCCCATCTCTGTGCTCATAACCCACGAAGTATCAGGGCGGCTATTATAGATTACGCGCGACCTTGTCCTGTAACAGAAATAAGCCTGGTTTATTTTGCACCATACAGAGTCCCTGGCATTTTGAATAGATCTCGCTGACAGTTTGCTCAGTAGAATATTAAATGTTCTCCTCCCTTTCGACAGATTTCTCTTTCAGAATCCGAAAGTTCTGGATAATACTGTGCGCCGTCATCACGTGACTTCTGCTACCCTTTGGGAATATTTGACAGATTTATGGGCTTCAGATAATAAATGATCATCAGGCAGGAATTAATGTCATGGTATCAAGTAATATTAGCGGGTGCAGAAATAACCGTTCTTGTGCTTGAAGGAAGACTGTTACCTTGTATTCCTAAAAATAAAAGCAGATGCCATCAGCTGCCGGCTTTCCAGAAACTTCATGAATTACACAAGGCAGATTCATTTCTTGTGCCTTCAGTTTCTCGGAACTGTCAGATGTAATCAGTAGAGAAAACAGAGTGTATAGAAGACGGAGGCCTCTCTTATCCTGAATGTAATAAGACGTTCCAGCAAAGATTATGTAAAGTGCCATTGCATCAAAATACAAATATATACTGCATGGTTTAAATGACATAGTGGCCCGGATTTTAGCTTTGAGTGTTACTTATAGACAGACTATGAGAAATTTAAAGGGCACATGTCACAATGAACATGCTATCTGGTATACCAGAAGTCGGTTAAGACCAAGCCGAATTGAACAGTGATCTATGGTTTTGTGATGAGTTTCAACAGAATTTGAAATTCATTCATTTAAATTTCTGAATTTTGAGGTAAAGGGTTTTTCTCACCATGTTTCACTTAGTCACAACCATTTTTACATTCACTCTGTCTCCTAAGGCTGTGGTTGGTTCTATAGCAGTGACTAGCATACTTAGCAAACATTCCAATAGGTGTCAGCATAGGTGTCTTTTATATTAAAAAGTATCCCAGTACATCAAACAGCAACGTTTCGACTCAACACACCGAGTCTTTTTTGAAAAAGACTTAGTATGTTGAGTCGAAACGTTGCTGTTTGATGTACTGGGATTCTTCTTAAAATAAAAGACAACTATGCTGAAATCCATTGGAATGTTTGCTAAGTATGCTAGTTTGCTGACTGCTATTGGAATGTTTTATGGAGTTCTGCGAGTGGAAGTTGCGCTGCTTCCCCATAGCAGTCTGCTGCATTGTAGAGGTGTTTTAAGGGACAACGTGGAGGGACTTCAGTGCTGTCCAAATCGTATATTTACTCGCATATTTAGCATCTCTGTAAATAGTTGAGCTGTTACACTGACAAGTGCAGGGGGTGTTATCTTCTTTAAACTAAAGGTACATGTGCTGTGAGGACTGAAAACAATGGCTTATCTGTAATCTTGTTAGAGTTAGTTAATTTGCTCCAGACTGATGGAGTGAGCTCTGTCCTTCAATGGTGATGTTACTCTCTGCTCTCTCATCTAATCGGATAACAGAGTTATGGTCAGAAAACCATAGAAACTTGTGTGCACTCAGTGCATATAAAATATCTCCTATCTCATGACTAAAGTAAAATTTATTGACTAATGTATTTAGAAAAAGTCTTCAATTACCTGTCCCTTCATGTTGAAATCTAATATCTGTATTGAGAAAACCCATTTAAGGAATCCAGTGGGCAGTCTTTCCCTACAAACTATACAGTATCTCACTTTTGTGAGAGTACCTCCTTACATTTTTGTAAATATTTTATCTTTTCGTGGCACAACACTGGAAATATGACACTTTGATACAATATACAGTAGTCAGTGTACAGCTTCTATAACAATTACTCAACACACATTCATCAATGTCTAAATCACTGGTAACATCAGTGAGTACACCTCTAAGAAGAAATGGACAAATTGTGCCCAGAGTGTTAACATTTTTGTGGCCACCATTATTTTCCAGCACTGCCTTAACTCTCTTGGGCATGTAGTTCACTAAAGTTTCACAGGTTGCAGTCACTGGAATCCTCTAACTCTCCTCCATGACAATATCATGTAGCTGGTGGATGTTAGAGACCTTGTGCTCCTCCACCTTCTGTTTGAGGATGCTCCACACATGCTCAATAGGGTTTAGGTATGGAGACATGATTAGCCAGTCCAGCACTTTTACCCTAATTTCTTTAGCAAGGAGGTGTGTTTGGGGTCGTTATCATGTTGGAATACTGCCCTACGGCCAGGTTTCCAAAGGGAGGGCATCATGCTCTACTTCAGTATGTCACAATGTATGTTGACATTCATGCTTTCCACAATGAACTGTAGCTTTCCACAGCCAGAAGCATTCATGCAGCCCCAAACCATGATACTCCCACCACCATGCTTGACTGTAGGCAAGACACACTCATCTTTGTACTCCTCACCTGGTTGCCATCTCACATTCTTGACACCATTTGAACCAAATAAGTTTATCTTGGTCTCTTCAGACACAGAACATGATTTCAGTAATCCATGTTCTTAGTCTGCTTGTCTTCAACAAACTGCGGACTTTTTTGTGCATCATCTTTAGAAGAGGCTTCCTTCTGGGACGACAGCTATGCAGACCAATTTTATGCAGAGTGGTCTAAGCACTGACAGGCTGATCCTCCACCCATCTAACCTGTGCAGCAATGTTTGCAGCACTCAACTCTGAATGTGACACTGAGAACGTGCACTCGACTTCTTTGTTCGACCATGGCAAAGCCTATTCTAAGTTTCTAAGTGGAACCTGCCTTGCTAAATTGCTGTATGGTCTTGACCACTACGCTGCAGCTCAGTTTCAGGGTGTTGGCAATCTTCTTATAGCCTAGGCCATCTTTATGTAGAGCAACTGTTAGGGATGGTCAGGGACGCACACAAGACACGGACAAGTGAGGCCCTGACACTGATCCCAGCCTCTGTCCCTGCCTTTTGGGGAACCCGACTCCTTAACAGGCCGGCCCCAACCAGACGACTGAAGGCTACACTGAGCAGCGTGCACAGACAAAGACAAACAAACAAAGAACACAGAACCAGTAGTCGGACAGTCCAAGTCAATAACGGGGCGGGCAGCGCGGTACAGAATCGGAGGAAAAGGAGAACCCAAAACAAGCAGAGATCAATAGCACAGAGAAACAACAATGTGACAGGCTAACTATAAAGGCACGCAGTATAGCAGGCATAGAGAAGAGGAAGAAGAGGCTATATATAGGAAAGGGGTAGAAGTAGAGGAGCTAGGATAGGTGGAAGGACCTGTCAATCCAGGGAGCTGATTAACCCCTATGAGTGCTGGAGGATTTCTGGCTAAGGCGTCGACCAGAAATCAATCAAGGTATGAGCATACATGCCAACTCTCCCGTTTTTGGCGGGGGGGGTCACGCTATTTGGGGTCCCCTCCCGCCCTCCCGGGGGAGTTGGCATTCCTCCCGCCGCCCGCAGGGGGGGTGGGTTCTTTAAATTACCGCGGCGCAAGAGTAGCGCTGGTGCGCTACACTTGCGCCGCCGGACCGCTCCTACAGGCGGGTGAAGCGGCCGCAGCGGCCGCTCACCCGCCCGCGGTCTCACTGTACAGGGAGGAGGCAGGAGGGGAGCGATCCCTCCTGCCTCCTCCCCCTGTATGTACAGCGCCGGTGTGTGCGCCGCACATACAGGGCAGCGGCGCAGGGGAAGTGACGCGCGGCTGCAGGGGAGTGACGCGCGGCTGCTCTCACTTCCCCCTGCGCCGCTGAAGAGATCGGGCAGGAGCTGGCCGTGCTGCAGGAGCCTGTTAAGGTAAGTGGATTTTATTATTTTATTTTTATTAGCTTTAGGGGGCTCTACCTGGCTAACAGAGAGGGCAACTACCTGGCAACAAAGGGGGCACTACCTGGCAACAGAGGGGGCACTACCTGGCAACAAAGGGGGCACTACCTGGCTAACAGATGGGGGCACTACCTGGCTAACAGATGGGGCACTACCTGGCAACAGAGGGGGCACTACCTGGCTAACAGATGGGGGCACTACCTGGCTAACAGATGGGGGCACTACCTGGCTAACAGAGGGGACATCTACCTGGCTAACAGAGGGGACAACTACCTGGCTAACAGAGGGGACATCTACCTGGCTAACAGATGGGGGCACTACCTGGCTAACAGATGGGGGCACTACCTGGCTAACAGATGGGGGCACTACCTGGCAACAGATGGGGGCACTACCTGGCAACAGAGGGGGACATCTACCTGGCAACAGAGGGGACATCTACCTGGCAACCAATGGGGGCACTACCTGGCAACCAATGGGGGCACTACCTGGCAAATAATGGGGGCACTACCTGGCTAACAGATGGGGCACTACCTGGCAACAATGGGGCACTACCTGGCTAACAATGGGGGCACCTACCTGGCTACCAAAGGGGGGCACCTACCTGGCTAACAAAGGGGGGCATCTACCTGGCTACAAATTTGGCTCTACCTGGCTACAGAGGGGGCATCTACTTGGCTACAAGGGGGCATCTACCGGCCTGTAAGGGGCACTACCTGGTTATGGGGGGCTACTACCTGGCTATAAGGGCATCTACCTGGCTTTCTTCCAAAGCCGTTATGCAGTTAGGTGGAGTGGGTGTGGCTTTTTGAAGGGGCGTGGCATACCGACAAGATGGGCGTGTCCATCTACGCGCGCCGCCCACTGAAGTCTCCTGCTTTTTTTATTTTCGAAAGTTGGCAACTATGGGTATGAGGCTACAGGGAAGTGTTCACACAAAGGCGGCAAGGCCGCAGTTATAATCACCGCGGCTGTAGCCGGCGACCAGGGCCAAATGGCACGGACGTGACAGCAACAATTTTTTTTTTCAAAACCTCACAAAGTTCTTTGCCATGAGGAGCCATGTTGAACTTCCAGTGACCAGTATAAAAGAATGAGAGAGCGATAAATTTAACACTCCCACTCCCCATTCACACATGAGACCTTGTAACACTAATGAGTCACATGACACGTATAGAATATCAACAACAGCATGGAAGGAAAATGGCAAATTGGGCACACACTCTTTTAATATGTTAGTAACAGATCAGTTACAGTAGCATGTTCAGTGTGACGGTTTCCCTTTAAATACAACTCCTACAACAATGGTGGTGGTAATGATTTTGGAGATTATGAAGATGACATGTACTGTCATATGTAAAGACCCTTCTAATATTTTAGAATGGGCTTGTGATGTTGTGTGGATTTCCCCAGGGTGCTGCAAAAGACATTTCAATAGGGTGATTTAGAATTTAGATTGCAAACCCAAATGGCAACAGGGACGGATGTAACACCCTCTCTGTAGAGTGCTGCCGAATATGCTAGTGCTATGTAAATAAATTTAAGTTGGGTATAATTAGGAACCATCCTCCGTGAGACTTCAGCCAAGTTGCTTTAGGTCCATAACTATAAATAGCTATTTAGCATATGTATAGCAATCAAAGGACCTAGTAACTAATACTGCTACTATTAATATGTTTACAGATGTTTAGAAAGCTCCCACCTCCCACCATCTTCACACACACTTTAAGGCAGTGGTGGCACTAAGGGACTTTTAGCTAAGTTTAAGGTTCCTTTTAAAGCATGTCTTCAAAAGTAAAAGCAGATCAAGTACAAGTGGATTTCCCTTGCCTTCCGGTAGCTTGATGTCCCTCTGTCCCTGCCTTTAGGTTCTGTAATGTTTAAACACCACATGAGTCTCCAAAAAAGCTAGAACAGTGACTAGGAAGGTGGGGGAGGAGGAAAAGCTGTGTTTTGTGCTCTAAGCCAATCAGATGTCCAGCAGCTCATCTTCCTCTATCACAGCATACAGTCTCACACATTGCAGCGTCTCCCCCTCAGTGTGTAAGATTGTATGCTGTGCTAGAGGAGGAGATGCTGCTGGACATCTGATTGGCTTAGAGCACATATCACAACTTATACACCAAACCAAGAAGCACATGACCATTCGGTGGAGATAGAGAGAGAAAAAGACAGGAGAGGGAAGAAAAACAAGCTAAAATATGCAAATTAAAATTTCCTGCTGCACTCCATGTAATATACATTTTTTCATGCTTAAAGCTTTACCAGTCTTGCCTCATAAACAAGATATATTAAAATAATCATAAAATATCAGTTTCAGCTTTAAAGGGGTATTCTTGTTTCACCATTTGGCAGCCGTTTATATTGGTTGCTAAGCAGAGCTTGTGAAATAGAGGGGCGTGTTTCTCCTCCCAGCAGGGCATATCTTCTCTTCGCCCAAAGTGTGCACATGATGATTCATTCTGTGTGAGCCTGGGGAAGGGAAAGGTTCTCAGCTGTCGTTGGAAGTGAAAAGCTAAGTGTAACTCCATAGTGTATATCTACATTTCTCGCTCTCTCTACATACTTTGTAATTAGAATGGGCATTTGACATTCAGGACTCTGGGAAAGATGGGCGATTTTTTTTTTCTCTGTCTCACACACAGTGATATATCCTGCAGATTATTACACCTCTGACCTCTATAGATCTGCAGAACAAAACTATACGCTTTATCTGCTTGTGTTTACATGGGACTGCACATGATCTCTCTCTCTGCTGCAGGACCTCTGACTGTGGTCAGTGAAAAATCTCACCCTGTACAGATATGTCGCACCTAACCCTGATTGCTGTCAGTGAAAAATCTCACCCCACACGCATATGTCGCACAAACCACTGATTGCAGTCAGTGAAAAATCTCACCCCGCACGCAAACATCGCACCTACCACTGATTGCCGTCAGTGAAAAATCTCATCCCGCACGCATACGTCGGACTTACCACCGATTGCTCAGTGAAAAATCTCACCCCGCACGCATACGTCGCACCTACCACTGCTTGCTGTCAGTAAAGCTCTCTCTCTCTCGTACTCTCTCTCTCACGCTCTCTCTCTCGTCCGTGTACACATCTCCCTCGGACGCGCGTTCCCGATCACGACCAGGGGCGGGACCTGGGCGTAACCCGACCGCAGCTCTCACTTCGTTACCAACCACTAAACAAACAGCCCGTTCTCTTAAACCATAGCACTTTGTTTATGGTAACCAAGGACGGACATGCTTAGATTTTTGGTCCCCTCATTTCAAACTATGATCTTTGTAGCGAGAAAACCACTTTAAGCTTAGCAAAAAACAGGTAGATATTGTATGAGCAGATTTCTCCACTGAGGGTTGTCGCTTTACAGAAATTACATTACAGGCATGACGCCAAGGTTGACTGCATGCTGTATTTCTGGATTTATTCATTGACTGTTACCTTTTGTTCATTTTAGACTACCCAAATGGCATCCGACTCACATCAGCAATTCCAGGAGCCGATATTAAAGTACTTATAAACTTCAATGCACCAAATCCTCAAGATCGCAAGAAGTTCACAGATGACTTGAGAGAGTCTATTGCAGAAGTTCAAGAAATGGAAAAATACAGAATAGAGTGTAAGTACAAAGGTATATACAATACATACAATATGGAATTATTTTTTCAAAAGCTTATTTTCTTGAAATAAGGATCACATTTCTTGAATTCTGGGATTAGTTGACAACACAATATAGGGAAAAGAGCTTGCTATCCCAGGAAAGGAAATAGTTGATGTCAAGCTCGGACCGGCCCACAGGGGAGTAAGGTCCCTGGCCTGCTTTTCAAGTAGGAGGCAGGTTAAAATAAAAAAGCAAGAGACAGAGTCATGAACAGTAATTGTAAGATGGGCCCCAAGAATTCGCTCCACTGATGGGCCCCAATAATTAACTCTGCTGTGAGCACAGGTACCCCAGTCTGATACTGATTGATATTGTTTACGCTCATCCCACATTGGCCAAATATATGCACAGTGTGATGATATATTGTGAATTACATTTAATAGTCTTAAAAAATGCTGTAAGAATTTTAGTCATGCACTTTATTCAGCAGGACAGGGTTGTATTAGTAGATGTGTTGCACCATAACAGACCTTAGCTAATAGCCAGTCAGTAGAAGTCAGCAGCAAATCTGTCACATGTGCATTTAGCCTAAAACAAATAAGTCTATAAAACATATGGACAAGTGATTAGGTCTCTTATCATAGTCACTTTGCAGTGGGAACAGATGGTAAATGTCCCCTGTGTGGGTGTAGTATATGGGCCCCTTATTATGTCTCTTTAACAATCCATCAGTAATTGTAAGCTATGACATTCATTATTTTGGGCATTTACATGCAGTTTTATAGACCTGAGCGTTCTGCTTTAAGGTAACAGTACGCCCCCTTACTTATTGAGCATCTGTGCACCTGCCCCAGTTGCACCAATGGTATGCCCGCCCCTGTTCCCTGTTCTTACTACCCGTACCATGTTTTTGTAATGCCATAAAATCCCTGGGACTACTAATGCACAGTCAACTGTTGGTAAATCACTTGCAGAGGGCCAAGGTCCAAAGGTGGATGCTGGTAAATTGGTTGGCAACACTACATTATAATATAATTTAAGGGGGTTGTCCATGGTAATTTTTTTTAATAAATAATTATTTTTTAATAAATAAATATACTGGTGCTGCAGTATTGAAAAAATAAAAGGACACTCACCTCTTTTCATATGCTGCTGCTATCTGCTGTCTCTCATTGGCTCCAGCGGTCATGTGAATTGCCTGACATCACTGTTTCCAGCATTCACTTCTGAATGGTGATGTCTGGGAATGTCACATGACTGCTGCGGCTACAGTGGTGACATTCCGACCACCAAGTAGAAGACCCCGCAAGATGGGGGACAGAGGCAGTGCTGGAACGGAGGTGAGGATGGAGATGAGTTTTTTTTATTTTAATACTGCAGCACCCGTATAAATTTAACATGGACCAGCCTTTAACTAGCTCTATTAAAGCTATGGTTTAAAAGACTAATCAGCAACTGAATGGAAAGAAGCACTAGATATTTAGGTAAGAGGACGTTCTCACTAGGACAGTGCAGTTTACATTAGGTGTTGTAGGGTTTCCTCCCTAAGTTTTTAACCAGAAAGTAGGGTATATATAGCATACATGGAAGCCCCCTCCAACTCTTTTGACTACAACTATACAGAAGAGAAGGCACCAATATCACATGTACCCATCTATATAACAGTATCGCTAATATAAAAACGTGAAGGACCAAAGGAGATAGGAATGAGTCATGAGATCTGTCAGGATAGCTCAGAGGCCCAGAATGTTTTTGAGAGGGTTGTAATGCCAGATATGATTGTTAGTAAATGGGTTGTATAGATATAGGGGTTGTATGGATATAGTGGTGCAGACGTTGCAGTTGTACCCAGGCCATGGTGCCTGCAGAAGCATTAGGTGGAGAATATATGCCATAAATGACATACTATGTTGGATTGCACCCACTAGTTTGACAGAAGGCTCTTTGTACCCTAACCTACTGTAGTATGTTCTAGTGATGGTTTCCTGTCATTGAAATCAGGGATTAAAATGCTTCTGGTTCTTCATTATTGGATTTCTGTGAGTAGATAATGCAGCTTATTTTTCCATATACTCATTCTGTTTGCTTCAGCGGAGCTAGAGAAACAGAAGGGAGTGGTGCGTCCTAGTATGTCTCAATGCTCCAGTTTGAAGAAAGAGTCTGGTAACGGCACGTAGAACAGGACATGTCTAGACGACAGCTACGCTACAGGCGAAGGACTAAAACGCAGCGCCCTCAGCAGCTCCCTCCGAGACCTGTCAGAAGCAGGTAAGAAAGATTCAAGTACACCTGGTTATGAGCTTAATATACACAAATATGTATATTCAATCTAAATATACCATACTTTGTGCTGTATACAGCCGTAACCCTTATATGAATATTTATTTGGTTTATTTGCTGTTTTCCTTTTTTGCCTACTTGTTTTGACAATGAACTATTATAGATTACTATGTATACTTGAAGTGAAGACAGTGGAAAGCGTAAGTGGATTTTGTAGTTTTAGAAGCAGGCAGACCCAGGTCCATGTAATGATCGCTTCATGTGTATCCTGTGCTTCCGTGTACCCGTGCATTACATTAGATGAATGAAATGGAGTGAAGCCCGTCTAAATTTACTTCTGCCTAACAATGCTGTACCAGATATTGGCCTGTTTTTCCTATGTCTTTTACGACTGCGTCTTAAACTATGCTTACTGCAGCAGACTGGCATTGAGGTGCTTATCCGCAGGGTCTGTTAACACAAGACTGATGAAAAGTGGACCACTATCTTTTATAAGCATTTGTGTTCTGTTCATGAAGTTCTCTTTAATAAACTGCTGGATTAGACCTATCAATAGGATAGCACTGTAATATGCGCCGTCTTAATGGTACACAATAAGCCATGCCTAAATTACTGAACTATAGCATTGCACACAGAGCCATAAATGTAAAAGCCCCTAAAGTATATTACTTGTGGTTTAGAGCACAATAACCGGAAAAACCCTGTTTTAGATTATTGATTATTTTACTTGGATGATAAGCCTTGCATCTTACCTTGACCTTGTGAGCTGGAATGTACCTTATATCTGGTACTAAAGTAATTTAGGGTCGTTGATGTAGCTGCTGATGTGTACAGGTCTAAAGTACGGTATATTAGAGGAGATATTCGCAGTAGAGTGGATAGCCATTTATACACAGGATTGTGATCTTACAACCACAATCATTTTGCAGTATAAGATTTAATATTTTTTATCACTTTATTTATTATACTGTGGCTTTTCTGCATACTGTGTGAACAGGTATCAATTTAATGTGCAGTCTAATTGTTCCCCTAGTGGTGGGGTATGTGAGCTACTGCTCAGCAATCAGCTGCACCTGTTTATCTTTCCCAAGTAGCTTAGGGGCCAGTGTTGCCTCTTTACTTGCCTCAGTTTCAGTCCAGCTCTTGAGCTATGAGAATGGCCTTGTTTGCGTTTTTTGGATATCATTTTATGTACCCATTCGGAATTTCCATCCAATATTCCCATCGCAGTACCAGCTTCATACCACCCACCTCACAATGCTCAACAGTGATGCCATCCATTCATTTGTCCCCATTCAGTCAAACACCATTTCATGATAGCTTTTTCCTCCAATGACTCATTCACTTGTTCATTCCACCATGTTACCCACTCTATTATATATAATCCCCATCAATTCCAATGTCACATAAATGACTTTTCTTGCACAGCTTTCTACAATTTCCCCCTTTGCCATTCTGATTTACTGTAATCAAGATAGTGTTTATCATCCACAAAGTAAAGATAGAATTTACTAGCGAATCTTTCCAAAAAGTAATAAAAAATAGATGTCTTGCTATATGGAGTTTTGATTTGTGGCATAAAATAAAACTACAACATACTATCTCTGTATAACTCTTTTTCACTAAAGTTGAAATCCCTTTATATCTTTTATGGTTTTTCTATCTGTACAGGATTTTGAGCCACTACCTAACAGAATACTTCATTTTATATTAGTAATCTTTATGCTACAAACATGGTTACTATTTTATTATTAGTCACCCAACTATTCTTTATAGTTTTTTATTTGTATCTGCTTTTATGGTCAACTTTACTATAGAGGCTCTCCATAAAAATTCAGTAAACAACTTTTTGCAAAGTTTCTGACCACCTTGCCATAACTTCTTGCTCACCCTTCACTAACTTTAGCAGTGTCAGCTTAAACATGATTGTCTAATACCCAGGGGCGTCGCTAGGCAGTATCATTCGGGGGAAAGAAGCCCCGGATGTAACTCTCAGGGAGCAGTGAGAGCAGCCCCTCTGATGTGCTCCCTGCACAGCCCTCCCCCGGAGCTACAGCACCGACAGCAAGGTTCCCTGCCTGCTTCTGACGGCTACTTCAGCAGATCGTCGGCCCCATCACTATGGAAACCAGAACGAGCTTCTGGTTTCCTCAAGTCTTCCAGAGCTGCCTAAACAGCCCTGGAGCTTCTAGGCCCCCAGTGACTGTGACCCTGCATAAGGTATGCCCTGAGGCAGGATGGAGGGCCATGCTCCCACCTTGTTTCACAGAGGTACAGTATATTAGTATATACATACACACAGGGACAGTATATACACAAATGTAACACTCAGGTAAATATTGGACATGTGTATATACTGTTCCTGTGTGTATATTACAGTATATATATTTATATACACTATATATATATATATATATATATATATAGATATATATATAGATATATATAGATATATATATAGATATATAGATAGATATATATATATATACACATACACACATGTATTTCACACAGGGACAGTATATACTCAAATGTAACACCCAGATAAGTATTACACATGTATATACTGTCCCTGTGTGAAGTGAAGTACATGTGTGTGTGTGTGTTGTATATATATATATATATATATATACATATATATATATATATATATATACTCGAGTGTGTATATATATATATATATAGTGTGTATATAAATATATATACTGTAATATACACACAGGAACAGTATATACACATGTCCAATATTTACCTGTGTGTTACGTTTGTGTATATACTGTCCCTGTGTGAGATAAGTCTGATGTATTGAAGTGGTCAGGCAAATAAAAAGTGAAAAAACAAACACAAAAACCACACATATAACCTTTTCCCCATTACAGATGCGTTTCAATGAAAAATTGTAAAAAAAAAGTACACATATTTGGCATCACCGTGTGCGTATCAACCCTGTGCTATAGAACTGATTTTACCCCCTCCATGAAGACTGCTACACACAAAAAAAAAAACAAAACATTTTTGTTCATCCCACTGTGCAAGAAATTGAATAAAAAGCAATCGAAAAGTCCCATGAACCTCAGAACAGTACCAATGAAAAAAATTATGGCTATTAGAATTTAATGATGCAGAACATTTTATTTATTTATTTCTGTGTAACATTACTACAAGATTAAAAAAAACAAACTATAAAATGGTATGAATTGGGTATTGCTGTAATCGTGTTTATGCCCCACAGTAAGCGCTGTAAAAAAAACACTACCAGGATTTTTTATATACTTTGCCTCATAAAATTTGGAATACAAGGTGATCAAAAAAACATATATAGCCCAAAATGGTGCCAGTAAAAAGGTCTGCTCATCCTGCACAAAATAAGCCTTTACACGGCTCTATCAACATAAAAGAAAAAAAAAGAGTTATAGATGAAAAAACGAAGAAAAAAAAAATGGAAAACAGCTGTGTCATTTAGGAGTTAGACTACATCACCACATATACCGTATAAGAGGCACTTTTGTGCCCCCAAATTTGGGAAGACAATGAAGGTGCAACGTATATTTTGAATTCAACAGGAGGTAGGAGTGGGACAATGCTGTAGGCCGTGGGCTGGGAGGATGGGGTATGTGGTCGGAGACCATCAGTAAGGGAGTCAAGAGCAGAGTCTCTGCAGCTGGAAGCTAGCGGCGGGGTTTAATTCACCCCTTCATGCATATGGATGTCCCTGAACATCTAAATGGCATGAAGGTTGTATAATGCGGGCTCACGCACTAGACCCACTCTATGCATAGCGGACAGCAGTTGTTCCTTACACTCACCGCTAACAAAGGGCCCGTGCCCCGAATGTTTTAGGACCCTAGCAACGCCCCTGCTAACACCACTTACCAGTTATAGCTCTCACAACATTCACACCAACCTACTGTACATTCACATGAACATACATATATTATACATCATCGTTCAGCGTGTACTTTCAACAGTGCTTTGGCCCAGCTCCCATTCACTCTCACTTTCCCCCCTGCACTCTTAGGGTATGTTCACATGGCAATTATTGGGACGTATCTCTCCCCGTATTTAGCACCGTAAAGCGCTAAATACGGGGCGAGATATGTCCCAATAATTACGGTAACCCACAGTTCTTATAAAGAACTATGGATTACGTCTCCTCTCCCCGCTCGGATAATACGGCGAGCGGGGAGAGAAGCGACATGTCAATGATTCACAGCGTATACGCGCCGTGAATAATGAATGTCTATGGGGCCGGCGGGCTGTCAGCCCCCCACCAAGCCCCTGCTCACACAGCATAATTGTGGACGAAATACGTCCCCGCAATTACACTGTGTGAACATAGCCTTAGGGTATGTTTACACGATGTACTGCGGTGTGTTTCGGGAGCTTGCGCTAATACACGCGTACTCCCGCGACGCTGAGTGGGGGGGGGGGGGCGGCAGCCCGCCGGCCCCATTGCCATTCATTACTCGCGGTGCGTATTCGCTGCAAGTAATTGACATGTCACTTATCTCCCCACGCGTACAATTCGATTGTATTGTACGAGCGGGGAGAGGAGGCGTAATCCACAGTTCTCTTTAACGTAATTTCGACAAGTATCTTGCCCGTATTAGAGCGGATATACGCGGCGAAATGCATGCCGAAATTACGCCGTGTGAACATACCCTTACTTTCCCCGGGAAATCATATCAATGAGTGCTATGATTTTACCGTATTTGCAGGGGGTTCTGCGGGCGCATTGCAGCACAGCCCCAACATACGCCGTGTGAACATAACCTTAGAGAAGACTCTCTGAATATGACCTTAACTCCCCCCAGCAGTCCCAATATTAGATTTGGATTGTTCCTCCTACTAACTAAACATTACAGTGGTGACATTTTATTGAAGAAATTGTGCAACATCTCTCCAAATGAAAGGACATTTTCATTTAATTAATTCATGTGTTTATTGTGCCTGGAGACCAATAAGATTTTAATGAAGCTCCTTCTACATTGAAAATTATTAGTTCGTTTAATGGGATTTGTCATTCATTTCTCACTGTCATTTAAAATGGATAGCTATGTAATGATGCACATTATACACATAAAAGCCATTCTATACACATATAATGGTAAACATTATACCCATATGAAAGGCACTTTATACACATGTAATGATACACATTATATACATATAAAAGCCGCTCTATACACATGTAATGATACACATTACATACATATAAAAGGTGCTCTATACACATGTAATGATGCACATTATATACATATAAAAGATGCTCTATACACTAGTAATGATACACATTATATACATATAAAAGGTGCTCTATACACTAGTAATGATACACATTATATACATGTAAAAGGTGCTCTATACACATGTAATGATACACATTATATACATGTAAAAGGTGCTCTATACACTAGTAATGATACACATTATATACATATTAAAGGTGCTATATACACATGTAATGATACACATTATATACATGTAAAAGGTGCTCTATAGACATGTAATGATACACATTATACACATGTAAAAGGTGCTCTATAGACATGTAATGATACACATTATACACATGTAAAAGGTGCTCTATACACATGTAATGATACACATTATACCCGTATAAAAGGCACTTTATACAGATGTTATGATACACACTACACACATATAAAATGTGCTCTATTCACATGCAATGACACATTGTACACATGCAATAATACATATTATACAAACATAAAATTCACTCTATTTTATGCTACAGAGTGTGGTTCATGCTTATAATGTGAATGGTCAAAAAAAATAGATTTTTTCAAGTTTGACTAAAATCGCTTTACAAGAAGTGTGGGCATGAGATAGTACTCCCCATAATAACAAATTTTGGGCATTATGGTGGTTGCTTCACTGTCATAAAATATTCAGTAAAGGTGGATACTACTGGATGAGGCGTCCTCCTTTGGTATTTCTAAAAGGGTGCATTTTTTGGGAAAAATTTGCAGTCGTTATTTTTTGGCCAGGCCCTTATGTGCGGCCCAAAAACCAAATGCTAGGACACTAAGCACGATGGGGAGCCCACACAGCGGCCCCAAAGAAAAAAACCTAAAAACATATTGAGGAAATTTTACTGGACGTTTCCCACACACAGTTTTGGTGCAGTTAAAACTGCACTCAAATTTAAAAATGCCTTTATTACCCCGCTTCTTTCAGTTTCAAATTGTTTTTCGGGTTTTGAAAATAAATTACGTGTGTAAAGTCTTGTGGTACAAAAAACCTAATTGTGACTCACTTTTCCCAAAAAGTTTAGAAAGTGAAAGAAACTGCTGGTAATAAAGGCAGATAATTGGAGCACATTTTTAAAATGCACCAAAACTGCGCTTTGAAAGCCCCTAATGCGTCCCCCAAATTTTTTTTTTTTTTTTCGCATAGACCTAGATATTTCAAAGATTTAAATGCATATGCTAAATTTTTTCCCCCCTTTTTTCCTCAATTTGCTTTTGACCCCCCGAGTCTTGAGAAAGCAAAAAGGGATTTTTTAGCCAAGCCAGACTCCATCAAAGACAAAACCCGTTTCGGGGTTTTTTTTCCCTCTTCAGTGCAGACAAGAAATACTGGCTGGCTGTGTGGAGGAAAAGGGTAGTCAGGGAAGGGAAAAATTCTCCTTTTCCCTAATCCTTTGATATGCAGATGCTAAGTAAGGGGGAAAAAGGGAAAAAAAACTCACAAGCCGTTCGTTCGGTGCTCTCCTTAAGGAGAGATCTTCCCTTCCTGAGCTCCCCTCTTTTTGATAATTCTGTTTAACTAATGCCCCCTTTAGGTTGGTTTACCCTAGACCATTTTTTCATGGTGCATTTTTAACCATACCCTTTTTTTTTAAGTCACACCCACTTTTATTAAGGCCCGTGCTGCAAATTTTCCCAAGTACGCCCCCCAAAAACATAAATCAAAGAAATATTCACTGTTGATTTTACTGCATACTCCCTGGCACATTCTGAGCGCCCACAGAAAGAAGTGACATGGGGAAAGGGAGAATGCATGGGGGCCAGGCCTGAGCACACAGTACGCGGCACTATATGTCTGGGAAACACCACCTGAACACACCCTTAGTAGTGCTAATTTACTGTATACATGTCAAAAGCTCCCAATATATATATATGGAACGATATTCATAGACCCGCATTCCCCGATGGAGGCCTTTGGTATATGTTCACACGGCGTAATTGCGGGGCGTACAGTACGGACGCAATTACGGCAGGTGTTCGGGAGTCGCACTGATCGGCGCATACTCCCGCGGCGCACGCGCGGAGGGGGGGGGGGGGGTGTTCTCTATGAGAACTGTGGATTACCGTAATTTCACCATGCATCTCGTCTCTATTAGAGCGCAAGTACGTAGTACGTAGGATATAGTAAAATATGTACACCATGCAGTATACTATTTTGAGCGTGGGTGCCTGTGAAGGTAAGCATTGGATCTACCGTACACATTGTGAAATCCCCTGATGTAAAGATTGGATGACACCGCGAGATGCAATAAGAAAATGGCTCTGAAATAGATGATTTTCCATGGGTAATTTTTTTCGTCAGGATTTTGTTGTCTTCCATAACAGAGCTCTTAAGTATTAAAGTGTTGTTGTTGTTCATAAAGACAACCTGTCAGGTGGTTTATGCAGCCCTATCTGAGAACAGGATGTGATAGAGGAGAGAAGCCGAGCTCTGTGATATATAGGGTTATATGATAGAGGAGAGAAGCTGAGCTCTGTGATATATAGGGTTATATGGTATTGAGGAGAGAAGCTGAGCTCTGGTTTATATTATAGGGTTATATGATAGAGGAGAGAAGCTGAGCTCTGTGATATATAGGGCTATATGATAGAGGAGAGAATCTGAGCTCTGTGATATGTATATTTATAGGATTTGGAGCAGGATTTTTTAGTATAAAGCAAAGAAAATACTGACCGGAATCATTAACCCCCTATGTATGGGTACATCCTACTGTTGGTAAAATCCTATGTAGAGGGCTTACTCAGTAAGTCGATTACATAGGAGGCGGGTCCTGGCTGCTAATTGCAGCTGACACCCGCATGGAATGGAGCTGGCTCCGATCCCTGCTGTTTAACCCTTGGACATCACGAACATTCCTTCCTCCAATTAACACCCTCATGGTTAACATAGCAGCTGGAGGCCTAATGAAGGCTTCCAAACTTGCTAAGGTTTAAAGGTTCTATTACTTCCTGCCTTTTATTATTATTATTATTATTATTATTATTTGTATAATGCATAAGGGTCTACATGCGATTAAGCACCATAGTGGTCAAGTACCCTAGAAGGACGAAATGTCAAAGTAAAAAAAACAAAAAAAAAACCTCATAATTAGTGTTGAGCGATTTTTATCGACAAAGTTGAAATCGGCAAGGTTTTTATGGTGATCGAAATTTCCAGATCATTCGATAATTAAGGTTAAAATCGAGCATCATCTATTAAGATCGCGCCCTTTTCGGCGCTTCCTGTAATTTTGGCGGGCCCCAAATCAATTTTAAATAGGGGAGGGGTGGGATTGGTGTTGGGGACTCATGACTGGGATGTGATGGTTGCGATTGGCGGAAAAATCACATGACCTCCTTTTAAAA